>QGED01000203.1:0-49484 GCA_004367475.1 Fusarium camptoceras | reverse complement strand
GCAAAGTCAAGTCGAATCGGCCTCTGCAGCCATCGGCATAGGGGCCGAAAGACTTGTCGCACTGAGACGAATTCATTGTTGGTGATTGACAGTACCGATAGTGTGTTTACCCAAATTAAATTTTGGTTGATTCCAAGAATAAGGATACTTTTCTCAGCGGACCTCCAACGCGGGCAAGACAATCGGTTTACCCTGCAGCTCGCTTACGAGTAAAGTGAATTGGGGGACGGGGGAAGGGGAAGGGGAAGGGGAAGGGCGATCAGAAGGTGGGGACAAGTTGGATACGAGAAAAACAATGGAACAGGTGCACCTTACCCCCGGTTCAGATCCATTTTTGACAATCCTTCGTCAGGGGTTCGATCATCCAGCCCTGCAATGGTCCAACCTAGCGTAGCTGGCTAAAGTCGTCCCGGGACGGCACGGGAAGTCTAAGTCATAATGGGGAATGGCGTGTAAGCCTCAAGATGAAGATTTTGCTCTAGCTCGATTGATTAGACGTCCTATACCCCTGTCACAGCCAAAATCGGAACCGGTCGGGGAACCTACGCCGAGACTGCACTAGTCTCACTTTTTCTTGTTTGTTTTAGCGCCGTATCTGGACGATCTCTGCCGATGCCAAGTCTTCTGCCGACCAGCTCATATGGTAAGAACTAACTAACCCCCAGTCGGGTATTCCCTCCCATGCAGATTTTCACACCGGTGTTATTCCGCCAAAATGCGGAGATTATCCCTTGCGTCAGATAGCGAGACATGGAGAAATGGACGACATCATTGCTGTTTTAGCTGTGCCTCTTGATGATCCAGTTCAAAGCAGAAGGTTTTTTATCGGGTTTCCACGATAGCTAGCGACGAGGTCTCAGATGGAAGATCAATGAGTTCATTCCACTGTATAAAGGCTGAGTGGAGGAACCTTAGGCGATGCTCTAGACTGTTGGTAGCATTGAAATGTCATAAGTTTAACTTTCTGACCTGCACTGCAACCTTAGATCCACATCGAACTCACAGATTTAGAGCTTCATACCGCCCGTGACACTCGAGGGTACCCATGTAGGGTAGGTCTGTTGAAATAGGCCGTGTATATATCTTCCACGATTGTAAGCCAACCCCTGCTTACAAAGGCGGACGCTTTGCTACGGTTCCGCACCTGGCATTCATTCTACATTTTGATAATTCATGACGACCTATCACCCAACATTTTTGGATCCCTATTGGACGGATCAACGCTAGTCCAGCGCAGCTGAACTTGCTGTGCCGTACGGATGGCCGTCTGTCCGGTCCCGGAGTGGATCAAGGAACTAAAAATTTTGCTCGACCCGCTGACATCAATGGCGTTCCAACATGTATACTGGTGGTGAACTCCTAAATGTAGTGGCCGTTGAAGTTTCGCAATTTCGGTTCGTTGGTAGGGCCTCACCCTTTTAGCTTGGCCCACGTACACACCAATCAGTCATCTGGGAGCTAAGCACGACGTGGGCGCAATGTCTCACTTAAAAAAGGCTATTATCTCACCAACATGATATGATTTGCAACATGTCGATCGTATCCAGTTGCGCAATAGAATTGTTTCTCGATTATAATCGGTGTACTCGGTTAACCGGGTTTCTCTTTCTTCACCGTAAATATACACCCAGAATATCATACCTTAGCCTTCGAAAGTAAGACACGAACAACTTTTGGATTTTTCATTGGTGGCACGCGTCAATCAACTAGTTTTAGTGTTAACAATGCAGTCATGTAGCCAGGTAGGAGTAGACTCCCAACATCGTGTCAAATAAGTTGACACATCATATGTCACTGCTAGCCAGCCACAGTTCGGGCGTTTTACCTAGCTTGACAGTGTATCGTGATACTTATGTTAGAACAACGTTGTAATGGCAGAGAAGAGTGCTCCGGCGATACCAGCCGTCTCTCGGCCAAGGTCGGATATTGTAAACGCTCGAGGCATGCAGCAGAGACCAGCCAGCCATCTCTTTCTGACCAGTTCAAGGCGTCTTCATGTAAAGGGGTGGATGGACAAGTGGAGGCCAGGGGGTGCTGCTTCTGCAGGAAAAAAAAACCGAAAGAGTTTCCCTTCTGAGCGATCTCGTCATCGACCACGTAGGAATCACTGTGCCCCTGACCTTTCACGTACCAAGCGTGTAATGAAACTAGGAGTCTGCAAAGTGACTATTCAGCTGAAGGCCAAGATGCCCGGAGCGTTTAGGTTGATCAGGTCTGCACCCTGGTTTCTTCCCCGAATGGTAAGCCTTTCCTCTCTCGTATGATCTAGTTTGCTTCGTAGACAAGGATATATCCGTCCTTTGGTATCCATACAAACAAAAGCGTTCCACTTGTTCCTTTCACCCCATATGAATCACGAAACGTCGATCAAAATCTGTTCTACCCTGATTAATGAAGGCTTTCACAAGTGATATCGAATTGATTTACTTGTTACTCTAAATCACTAATAACTCTTTGTTGCTCAATACATTTCGCCATCACCATCACCACCACCATCACCATCACCATCACCATTGTGCCTATACAGAAATGGCCCTAACAACTTGTGGCTGTGTTACCATTGGGAGCAAGGCAATGGAAGCTATGGAGCCGACAATTTTTCCAGCGTCCGAGACTGGCGAGGAGAATCAGAGTTTTATATCTGATATCCCGGGATATTTGGGAATTGAAACTGTTGTCGAAGGTTTTACTCTGCCACGCGAGGCTCAGTGTGATTTATTTTACATAGCCTGGGCCGTCCTCCTCAAGTGTTTCACGGGACTCGATAATGTATGTTTCGGATACCAGAGTGAGCACAAGATCGCCGGTGACTCAGGACGCTGGAACACAGATGGCTCCGCATGTGCCATGCAGGTGCAAATTCTTGCCGATCAGACTGTGCAGAAGCTGCTTGCCGGGAAAAATATTGCAGTTTCTGTGGTACCGGAGAGCAAAGCCAAGACACATTTCAACACAAACCTTTCAATCTGTAACTTGAATGGGAAGCAAGATGGAAACACCGGTTTCTCTTCATGGTGCAAAATCCAAATGCGTGTTGATCCCGTCACTCTCAACACGGTTCTATCATGGGACCCTACCTTCATGACACGAACGCAAGCGGAGAGCATCAGCAACACCTACACCAAGGTTTTTGGAGAAATTGTCTCTGGCCGGGAGACGATTATTTCCACTCTCAAATACTGCAGCGAGCACGATGAGAGGAAGATACTGGCGTGGAACAGCATTCCAATGAACCATGTACAGAGATGTATCCACCAA
Source organism: Fusarium camptoceras (assembly GCA_004367475.1). NCBI lineage: Eukaryota > Fungi > Ascomycota > Sordariomycetes > Hypocreales > Nectriaceae > Fusarium > Fusarium camptoceras. The sequence goes on along the minus strand of QGED01000203.1, from coordinate 46,226 downwards.
GTCATCTCAGAACAGGGCAATCTACGCCCTGATGCAGAGGCAGTTTGTGCCTGGGACGGCACGTTCTCCTTTGTGCAGCTCATATCCTTATCGGATCGACTTGCGTCTCACTTGCAGTCACTGGGTGTCGGTCCCGAGGTGTTTGTGCCTATTTGCTTTGACAAGTCGAAGTGGACCGTCGTCGCTATGCTAGCAATTCTCAAGGCTGGTGGCATATTCGTCCCATTTGACCCCACCCAACCCCTACTACGCTTGGAGGCTTTGTCACACAAGGTAGAAGCCAAGACGATCCTGTGTTCGCCTCAGCATCAGGCTATACTGAAAGGCTTAGCCTCCGAATTGATACCCGTTGATATACAGCTGTTCGAGAGACTGGCTGAGCACAGCGGAGAAGTCGATTGTGGATCTTGGAGCGGCGGCGCCTACATGATTTTCACGTCCGGCACCACCGGAGAACCTAAGGGCGCTTTGATACAGCATGGCGCTCTTCTGTCAAGCGCCCTCGCTCATGGACCTGCTATGATGATGGACCACAACACACGTTCACTTCAATTTGCCGCATCGACATTCGATGTGAGTATTACTGAAATCCTAACCTGTTTGGTCTTGGGAGGATGTGTTTGTATTCCCAGTGAGGAAGCCAGGCTCAATGCTATTGAGGAGGCTATTTCCCAGCTCCAAGCCAACTGGGCCCTTTTAACACCAACATTTGTCAAATTCATCAATCCCGTCAATGTCCCATCTCTCAAGACTCTTGTCACAGGTGGAGAAGCCATGACCCAAGCTGTCATCCGGTCATGGTCCCACATCAACCTTATCAACTGCTATGGACCTGCCGAAACATCTGTTGTCTCGCATGTCAATCGTGGTATGATAGAAGGCAAGAACCCATTGAACATCGGCCGTCAGGTTGGTGTAAATTGTTGGGTTGTTGACCGGTATGATCACGACCGTCTCATGCCTATCGGAGCTGTGGGCGAGCTGGTAATCGAAGGCCATACACTTGCGCGTGAATACTACAAAGAACCGGAGAAGACAGCCGAGGCCTTCATTGTCGACCCTGCTTGGACAAACCACCAGTCACAACATGACAGGCCCAGGAGGATGTACAAGACTGGCGATCTTGTTCGATATAACCATGATGGAACTTTTCATATCGCCGGTCGCAAGGATGCCCAGATCAAGTTTCATGGTCAGCGAATTGAGCTTGGCGAGATCGAGCACCACATCAACGTCAGCCTCAACATCAAGCATGGCATGGTCGTACTTCCCAAGAAAGGCTTCTGCGAAGGCCGCCTCTTGGCTGTTGTTCAGCTCAGTGATGCTTTCGCAAATGATCTTGTTCCAAAGGGTCAGCCTTACAAGCTCATTGACGGTCCCCTCGCTAGTGTCGCGCATGCCAAGGTTGAAGAGACGAAGGCACTTCTTGCCAAAAGGCTACCTGCGTACATGGTTCCCTCTATGTGGCTTCCACTCGAGTTCATCCCCCGTCTTCAATCGGGAAAGCTTGATCGCAAGCAGACAGGGCAGTGGGTTGAGGACATGACCGAAGAATTCTATCGACAGCTCAATCCAATCGCTATCAATGGTAATGCCAATACTCTAACGTTTTCGAACGAGACAGAGTCGGAGCTACACAACATCTGGACTCACGTACTGAACCTCAAACCAGAACAACTTGGCCTCAACCAGTCTTTCTTGAGTGTCGGTGGCGACTCCATATCTGCTATGCAAGTTATGAGCGAGTGCAAGAAGCGCGGTCTGGGTCTAAACGTCTCGCATATCATCACCTGCAAGTCCATCACTGGACTGGCACTACAAGTGAGGGATATCGAGAAGCCAACACTATTGCAAGAGTGTATGGACACGCCCTTCGGGCTCTCGCCCATTCAGAAGCTGTATTTCTCGCGACAAAACCATGATCAGGGCCATTACAATCAGAGTTTCCTTCTTCGTACGAGTCAGCATATCATGGAAGCAGACTTGCGCAAGGCTATGGATGTCATCATACGGAGGCATTCTATGCTTCGCGCCAGGTTCAGTCGGGATGTCAACGGAGAGTGGTACCAGCGAGTTACTGATGACGGTGTGGCTTCTTATCGACTGCGTACAATTGCAGTGACTTCAGACGATGAGCTCAAACATTCGCTTGCGGACAGTCAGACATGTCTTGACGCTTCCAGTGGCCCACTTATCGCCGCTGACCTTATCGAGGAGATTGGGGAGCAGCAACGTTTATTTGTGGTCGCACATCATCTAGTGATCGATCTCGTTTCCTGGAGAATTATTCTCCAAGAACTAGAAGAGTTGCTGTTACGGCCCGCGGCTGTGCGCGACATGGATCGTCCTTTACCTTTCCAAATCTGGTGCAAGATGCAACAAAATCATGCTTCTGCACAGACGCCGGAACAGGCCTTCCCCATATACGGTGTTCCTGACGGTAACGCTAGCTACTGGGGCATGGATGATATGCCCAACACCTATGGACAGATGATCGGTAAGGGCTTCGAGATTGGGCCTTCTCAGACGTCTCTCATCTTATCCAAGTGTCACGAAGCCCTGCGCACGGAGATTCCAGACGTTCTTATGGCCGCGATGATCTACTCCTTTGGCCAGACATTCACCAACCGCCCCATCCCGGCTATCTTTGCCGAAGGACACGGTAGAGAGGCTTGGGACCCTTCCACTGACCTGTCAAACGTGGTTGGATGGTTTACAACAATTTACCCTGTCTTTGCGGGCTCCAGTGCGTCCTGTAGCCTTATTGACACGATCAAGATGGTTAAGGATGGCCGAAGAAAGGTTCCTGCGAATGGAAGACCATACTTTGCGAACCGCTGGCTGACACAGGAGGGTGAGAAGGCTTTCTCGCGTCACTGGCCATTGGAAATCACCTTTAACTACCTTGGTCAGTATCAGCAGCTTGAGCGTAAAGGTGCTCTCTTTACTCCGGTAGGCGACATCGCCGGAGAGGTTAGGAGTGCTACTGATGGCGCCGATGTTGGTCCATTGACGACGTGCATTTCATTGTTCGAAGTGTCTGCAGTCATCATCAAGGGTGCCCTCCGATTCTCATTCTTGTTCAACAGGAACATGAAACATCAAGCTGAAATCCAACAGTGGATCACCTCGTGCCAGCAAAACCTTGGCCGTCTGATCGATTCACTCTCGATCATGGCCCCGGAGCCAACGTTGAGCGACTTTCCGCTTCTGTCTCTGACCTACGAGCGTCTTCATCTTCTCATGCAGGAGAAGTTACCCGAGGCTGGCATTGATGACACCAGTCGAGTCGAGGATGCATACCCGTGCTCCCCGATGCAATCGGGTCTATTGGTTAGCACGACCAAAGACAGTGCGACTTATGCTGCGTATACCCTCCATGAAGTCAAGACTAGGAGTGGTCTACCAGTTGATGTGGCGAAGCTTGCGAGTGCTTGGCGGCAGATGATTGAGTATCATCCCATATTACGAACTATCTTTGTGGAAAGCGTGACTCTTGAAGATTCCCTTTACGATCAGGTTGTTTTGAGGGAAGTTCAAGCTCCCCTCATCATGTCTGAAAGAACCACGGATGAAGAGGTTATTCGCAGCCTCGATGTTCCACGACACCACGAGGATTACTCTCCTCTGCTCCACGTTTTCGAGATTTGCAGTTCCAAGACAGGCAAGGTCTTTTGCAAGCTTGATATTAGTCACGTTATCATGGACGGAACATCTCTGTCTATTCTCTTCCGCGACCTCTCCCTAGCCTACGCCGGTATGTTACGATCGAATAAAGGTCCTCTCTACAGCGACTATGTTCGACATCTCCAAGACCAGACGTCTGGGCCAGGTATTGAGTATTGGAAGTCGTACCTCGAGGGCATAGAGCCATGTCACTTCCCTATACTCGATGACGGCGAAGTTGTAGAGACAAAGGAGTTGAGACACGTCAGAGTCAAGTTCGACGAGTTAGCTCAGCTCCAGAACTTGTGTGAGGAGCGCGGTATTACCATCGTGAACGCCATCTATGCCGCTTGGGCACTAGTGCTGCGTCTTTACACCACCTCTGATGAAGTCTGCTTCGGTCATCTTACCTCTGCACGCGACTTGCCGATAGAAGGCATTCGCGACGTCATCGGACCTGTTATCAACATGGTGACGTGCCGTGTAAACATCAATGCTTTGACCACCTTCAGCGATGTCATGGCGCTCGTGCAGAAAGATTTCCTCGACAGCTTAGACTATCGTAACGTCCCGCTTGCGCAAGTCCAACACGTCCTGCAACTTTCTGACACGGCTCTGTTCAATACAGCGCTGTCGTACAGAAAACTGCCACCCTTACCGCTGAACCCTCCAGATATCGTGTTTGAGGAAGTCCGTCCCACATACGACCCTGATGAGTACAACGTGTCCATCAACATCGAGGCTGGTGAAGACAACATGGCTGTTGACTTGATGTACTGGTCAGATACCATGTCAGACGGCCAAGCCACTAACGTTGCGCACGCTTTTACTACAGCACTTAGCAACATCTTGCACCACGCCGACGAGCCTGTTTCCCAGCTGAACCATCTTGGTCCACATCACCTCCAACAAATCTCACAGTGGAATCAACACATGCCTGAGGCTGTTGAGAAATGTGTACACGACTTGTTCCGTGAACAGGTGGTGTTACGTCCCGATGCCCAGGCTATTGCCTCGTGGGACAGCGAGTTTACCTATAGTGAACTTGACGAGGCATCCACCAAGCTTGCCTATCATGTCGCTGGACTAGGTGTTGGCCTTGAGACCTTTGTACTCATTTGCTTTGACAAGTCGGCTTTTGCCATCGTCGCTATGTTAGCGATCCTTAAGGCTGGCGGCGCATGTGTTCCTCTGGATCCAGCTCATCCCGAAACTGCCATTAGACTACGTGCTGAGGACACATGTGCTCCTGTCGCATTGGTTTCACCCGAGATGGCCTCTCGTTTTAGCACGATAGTTGATACAACAGTTGTCGTGGAGAAGTCTCTCTTCCAGACCATCTCACAACGCACCGTCCTGCCTCACGTCAACCCTCACAACGCATGCTTCGTCATCTATACCTCTGGAAGTACCGGTCGTCCCAAGGGCGTGGTACTGGAGCATAGAGGACTTGCGACCAACGCAATGTGCTCCGGTCCCAAACTTGGCTACAGCGCCAATTCACGAGTACTCCAATTTGCCTCTTACACTTTCGACAACAGTCTCGCCGAGATCTTCAGCACACTTACTCTCGGAGGTTGCGTCTGCGTGCCCTCAGAACACGAGAGATTCCATGATCTAGCCGGGGCTATTGACCGTTACCGGGTTACAATGGTTGATATTACTCCAACTGTGGCCTGCCTACTCAATCCTACCGATGTCCCAACATTAGAGATCTTGGCTCTGGGTGGCGAGGCTGTTACTCAGAAGTGTGTTAGTATATGGCGCGACTCTGTGTCTCTGCAGTGTTGCTATGGACCGTCGGAGTGCTCCGTCAACTCAACCTACTCGGGTGAGATTGCTCAACCAGGCAAGGCTACCAACATTGGCCGTGCTGTTGGTAGTGTCACTTGGGTGGTGGAGGCTACTGATCATCATCGCTTGGTTCCCATTGGTTGCGTGGGAGAGCTCCTCATCGATGGTCCTATCGTTTCTCGTGGCTACCTCAACTTACCCGAAAAGATGGCCGAGTCGTTTGTTGCGCCTCCTGCCTTCTTGCAAGGGATGTCCCTGGCCGCAAGTATGGAACGCAAGCTCTATAAGACCGGCGACCTGGTGCGCTATAACTCTGATGGTACACTTACATACCTTGGACGCAAAGACACGCAGGTCAAGCTCCATGGCCAACGCATTGAACTTGAGGAGATTGAGCATCATATTGAGATCCACTTGACTCAAGGCTGGGCCTCTGCTGTCGAGCTTGTCACGTTCGATGGCAGGAAGGCATTGGCGTGTTTCATTTGTGCCGACGCAAACGTCTCCCACCAGGACGGAAGCGAGGAGAGCACCCTACTCCCTATGGATGATTTACTCAGGACGCGGGCCAAAGATCTTGAGATCCTGCTTCTGAACATTATTCCTTCGTATATGATTCCATCTGTCTGGTTCCCCGTGTCCAAGATGCCGATGACCTCATCAGGGAAGCTGAACCGCCGCGCTCTCCGAACGCTAGCACATGGTGTTTCAACAACCCTATTTAAGTCTTACAAGCTTGCTGCGAAGAGTGGTCGAGCTCCTGTTAGTGACATGGAGAAGAAGCTGGCTACTATGTGGGCCAAGGTGCTAAACATTGATGTCAATTGTATCGGAGTCGATGATCACTTCTTCAGACTTGGTGGTGACTCTATCGCTGCGATGCAGCTGGTGACGTTAGCGAGGAAGTCAAACATCAGCCTCACTGTCACTCGAATCTTTCAGAACGTTTCGCTTCTGGATATGGCCCAGTCAGCATCGCCCTTGTCTAGAGCTGCAACCACAACTGCGCAGCCATTCTCACTGCTGTCTGAAGCGACTTCACTGGATACGGTGCAACAAGAAGTCGCTGACACTGCTCAGGTCGATGTCGTTGCGATCGAAGATATGTATCCCTGTACCTCTATCCAAGCGGGCCTCATGGCTCTGTCAGCTGGAGATCCAGGGGCCTACGTCGCGCAGTTCATCTTCCGTATCCCAGATGATATAGACATCGAGAACTTCAAGATGGCTTGGCAGCTCGTAATCCAGGCTGAGCCAATTTTACGGACAAGGCTGGTCCAGACAACCTGCGCTGGTGTTCTGAACGCGGTTATGGTTGATGACGCTCCCCGGTGGTCCACCATCGAGAATCTTTCAGATGCGGAAGAGTCCCGGCGTCAGATCCCACTTCATAATGGTGCGCCGTTAACCGACTACGGTCTCATTGGCAATGGTAGTCAACTCTTGTTCGTCTGGACTATTCACCATGCCCTCTATGATGGTTGGTGTATTCCTATCATTCTTGACAAGGTGAAGCAATGCTATGAGAACCTCCAGACCTCCACTCAGCAACCCACTCTAAGCGGCCCGAGGTACTCGACCTTCATCCGATATCTCACCGAGCTTAATGCCGATCAAGATGATAGCTTCTGGGCATCTTACCTCTGTAACATCTCGACACAGCACTTCCCTCGCCTTCCTTCTCCTGACTACAAACCAAGCGCCAGTAGCCTTATTATACACAGAACTGAGTTCAAACCTGAGTCGTCAGGATCAGGTATCACCTCAGCTACCATGATCCGCACCGCTTGGGCATTGACAGTGTCTGCCTATTCAACAGCAGGCGATGTTGTTTTCTGGGAGACCATGACGGGTCGTGATGCGCCGGTTCACGGAATTGAGGACATAGTCGGTGTGACATTAGCCACTGTCCCGACCCGTGTGAGGCTCGAGCCTTCACAAACGGTAGCCGACCTTCTTGACACTGTCCAGTCTGCATCTGCAGCAGTTAGGATGCACCAGTTTGCAGGAATTCATCGCATCAGTCGCATCAATTCTGATACCTCTTTTGCTTGTGCGGCGCAGAATTTATTGGCCATTAACTACGGGCCACGACGGTCGACAGATTCCTTCTGGTGCGAAGAGGCCAACGAGATGGCCGGTACCAACTTTTATTCCTACGCTTTGATGCTCTCATGCCACATTGCCGATGGTGAGCTTGAAACTGTTGTTCACTTCGATCCGGACGTCGTCTCTGAGTCACAGATGCAACGCATCATGGATCATTTCGCGATGGCGTTGACGTCAGTCCAATCCTCGGAATTCCGTGAGGCAAGAGTGAGTGATCTTGAAACGATCAGCAATCGTGATTACCTGGTGCTTTCTGAGATGAGCCGACTGGCACCACCAGCTATGGAGACGCTAGTGCACGACCTCATCAAGGCCGCTGGAGAAGCGCAACCACAGAACAAGATGGCTGTCTGTGCATGGGACCGGAATCTCACTTACTCGGAGCTAGACTCTCAGTCGACACGTTTGGCATTCATCCTAATTGAAGCTGGCGTTGGCCCCAATTCCTTCGTTCCCTTCTGCATGGAAAAGTCATTTCTGGTTGTTGTATCTATGCTGGCCATCCTCAAGGCAGGTGCTGCCTTTGTACCATTGGACTATGCTCATCCCAACGCACGTATCAGCGGTATCATTGACGATGTCGAGGCTACCGTTATCCTATCTTCGCCTCAGTACGTCGAGCGTCTGACAAAACTGGGAACGAAGGTTATGCCTGTCTCATCTGCCTTGATAGAAACCCCCTCACCATCTGAGTGTTCTGGAATCACGTTGTCTTCCGACCGTCCGTCCTACTGCATCTTCACATCCGGTACGACCGGGAGACCAAAGGGTACCATCATTAGCCATTCCGCTTTCTGCACTGGAGCAACGGCCCATGGATTAGCCATGGGAATGAACGAGTCGTCGCGGGTCTTGCAGTTTGCCTCACATACCTTCGATGCAAGCATTATGGAGACTCTCAGTACTCTAATCCACGGCGGAACTGTTTGTGTGCCGTCTGAGGACGAACGCATGCATGACGTTGCAGGAGCCATCAATCGCACGGATGTTAACTGGGCTCTGTTAACACCTTCTGTCGCCCAGCTAATTGAGCCGTCTCTTGTTCCTGGACTCAAGACATTGGTGCTTGGTGGAGAGGCTATGTCCCGCTCGCATATCTCTGCATGGGCACCATTTGTCCAACTGATGAATGCTTATGGACCCAGTGAGACCTCTGTTGTCGCTACCGTCAATCCCAGGGTTACGCTTTCTTCTAGCCCGTCCAATATTGGACGTGCTGTAGGAGGTATCTGCTGGATTGTCGATACGAACAATCACAACAGACTTGCGCCTGTCGGCGTGGTCGGCGAGCTGGTAGTAGAAGGCTCGATTCTCGCACAAGGGTATCTCAAGAACCCTGAGAAGACCGCCGAGTCCTTTATTATCAACCCCCTATGGTACAACAGGTTCTCTAACGAGACCTGCAACACGGACCGCAGATTCTACAAGACTGGAGACTTGGCCAAGTTGGAGGATGACGGGTCTATTGAGTTCCAAGGGAGGAAAGATAACCAAGTCAAGATCAATGGTCAACGACTTGAGTTGTCTGAGATTGAGCACCATTTGAGCGTTGATCCCGTCATCCAATCATGTCTAGCAATCGTCCCACGCTCTGGTCCTTTCAAGAGCCGGCTCGTGGCTATTACTTCGCTTCAGTCCTCCTCTGCAGCTAACGGCGATGTCACCGGAGACCAAGAAATTAGACTCGTCGACTTTGTGCCATCTCAGTTGAACGGCATTTGCGATGTCCTCAAAGGGAGTTTGGCCGCTTACATGATCCCATCTATCTGGATCGTCGTCAATCACATTCCTCTCCTACCTTCCGGCAAACTTGATCGCCGCCACTCGGCCGAGTGGGTCGAGTCGATGTCATCAGAGCAGCAACAAAAGGTTCTCAGCGCCCAAGACCAGGACCACACGTCGGGTTTGATTCTGGATCGCGATGCTACAAGGGTCGAGACCAAGCTTAGAGCTGCCTGGGCCAAGGTTCTCGGCGTCGCCGTTGACAATGTGCCATTTACGCGCTCGTTTATTCGACTAGGAGGCGACTCGATCTCAGCGATGCAGTTGATGGCTCTTTGTAGGAGTTCAGATATGGCTGTTTCTGTCAGTCAGATCATGCGAAGCAAGTCCATCATCGACCTTGCGTTGTCTGTCGCGGCCGTGGACGATGTTACACAGGTTGATGAAGACGAGGACAAATCTTTCCCACTTTCGCCTATACAGAAAGTGTACGTCGAGAGTATGCTTACTGGCTCTACTCACTTCAACCAAAGCGTGCTTCGGAAGACTACACGCCATATCACCGCTAGGGAACTGTCCACTGCTTTGGAGACTGTCATCAAGACTCACAGCATGTTGCGTGCTCGCTTCTCCTGTGTTGATGGTATTTACTCTCAGCGTATCACATCCGATGTTGTCAGCTCCTATATTCTTCGAACAGATGTGGGTGTGAGCCAAGTTCACTTTTCTCGCATGATTGAAGAAAGCCAGAAGAGCTTGGACATCTTCCAAGGGCCACTCATCGCCGCTAACATCATTGAGCTGGAGGATCCTGCCACGCAAGTTGTCTTCTTTGCCATTCATCATCTAGTCATCGATGTTGTTTCTTGGAACATCATCTTGCAGGATCTGGAGACATTACTATCATCCCCCAGCTCAAGACTACCTAAGTCAGTGCCTTTCCAGGTTTGGAACTCTCAACAGCTAGAGGAGGCTCGCAACAACACAGTGGAAAATGTGTTCCACAACATCCCTCCACCTTCACAGGATCTCTCATACTGGGGAATGCAATCTGTATCCAATTTTCATGGCGATGCAGTCACCGAGACTTTAGAGATACCTGCTGGCGAGCTACTGGGCTCTTACCACGAAGTACTCGATATTGACGTCGTCGATGTGTTGCTTGCCTCTCTGCTCACCTCGTTCCGTGAGACCTTTCCCGACCGGTCCTCCATGCCGTCTATTCTCAACGAGGGCCACGGTAGAGAGTCGTTGGACAGTAAGCTAGACTTATCACGCACTGTCGGTTGGTTCACCACTCTTTGCCCCATCTACCTACCTGAGACCATGCCTGAGGAACCCGATCTTCTTGATGTGGTATGCTGGATACGAGACTTCAGACGAAAGGTTCCCGACAAGGGTCGTCCCTACTTTGCGTACCAGATGCTGTCCGAAGTAGCGGAGGCGCCAGAGTGGCCGGTCGAACTCGCTTTCAACTTTCTCGGTCAAACACCAAGGATGGAATCTGGAGGCGCTGTACTCGAATCAGCTAGCAGCATGTTCGATCTGGCAACAACGGACACCGACATTGGAGCTGATGTACCACGCCTTGCACTCATCGAGATCACTGCTTCCCTCTGTGGTGATACTATGAACTTCAGTTTTTCTTTCAACCGCCAAATGCAGCGACAATCTGGTATTCAGGACTGGGTCGGCTCTTTTCCTCAGTTCTACCAGAAAATTGTCAAGAGGTTGTTGATAGCCAGTATTGAACAACAGCCGCCCGACATCTCCCTTCTCCCACTGGCGTTAAGTGGTCCATCGCGAATGGAGATGAGACTTGCCGAACTCGGTATTTCCTTCCGCAGCGACGTCGAGGCCGCTTATCCTTGCTCCCCAATACAACAGGGCATTATCATGGCTCAGATCAGGAGCCCTGAGTACTACTGTTACTCTGTCTCATTCACAGTGAACCCAACACAACATGGTCACGTAGTGGATGTACAGCGCCTTGTAGATGCGTGGCAGCGTGTGATTGGACATCATTCTACTCTCCGGACTATATTCGTGAATGATCTTTTAGAGGAGGGCGTCATCAACCAGATTGTTCTACGCGGTTACCTTGCTGCCGTCTCTATCTTTGACTGTTCCGACGATGAGCGACCCCAGAAGACCTCCGATAGCCCTTCACTACCTGTCATGGGCAATACACCGCCACACCATCTTACAGTTTTGAAGGATGGAGACAAGATCACATGTACTCTGGAAATGAGTCACGCTATATCCGATGGAACCTCTATGCCAATCTTGTTCCGTGACTTGGCTTTGGCGTATCAACAGTCGCTTCCTTCGGCAAACATCTCCGTGTACAGGGACTATGTCGCTCATCTACAAGACCAGGGTTCTCATGACATCAAGTACTGGCAGGACTACCTAACTGGAGCCGAGCCATGTAACTTACGCTTACTCTCTGAAACGGCACAGCCGAGGGTCTTGCGATCTCTTGATCAGCGTATCTCCCATGCCGAAGCTCTACAAACGTTCTGTACCCACAGAAGTGTGACACTTTCCAACCTTCTCCAGCTCACCTGGGCCCTGGTCCTCCAAGCTTACACGGGCCTTGACGATGTGTGCTTCGGATATCTCGTTGCAGAGAGGGATGTCCCCGTTCCTGACATTGACAACGCAATTGGTGTTTTCATCAGCATGCTAGTCTGCCGTGTGCGTTTGTCCCTGTCGTCAACCGTCGGGGACGTGCTAAGCGCTGTACAAAACGATCTCAGTACTGCTATGGGCCACAAGAACATTTCACTCGCCGACATTCAACGCGTGACTGGATTAGTGAACGAATCACTTTTCAACACTGCCTACTCCTTCCAACGACGATCCGTCAGTAGGTCGATGGCGACGGGGCCTCTATCCTTCGACGTCAGCGATGCGCAGGACCCAAATGAGTACGACTTGACCATCAACGCCGAAGTTTGGGACTCTACTGCGGAACTACAGCTGTGCTACTGGTCAGACAAAGTATCTGACTCCCAAGCTATGAATATTGCATCCACCTTTGATCAGATCTTGACATCGATTATCTCATCCGATTCTGATCTCTCAATAAATCAGCTCAACATCGTGAGCGACCATTGCGTGCAGCAGTTGATCTCCTGGAACTCATCCGAGCCAGAGCACCTGAACCATTGCGTACATCAGGTCTTTGAGCACAATGCACATCAACTACCCTACACCGCACCGGCTATTGAGGCCTGGGATGGCAGTTTCACCTACCGCGAGGTCGATGCTGCGGCTTCCCAGCTTGCCCAGCACTTAGTATCCCTCGGTGTCACACGCCGGACATACATCCCTCTGTGCTTCGAGAAGTCGGCGTGGACACCTATCACAATGCTTGCAGTCCTCAAGGCCGGCGCAGCTTTTGTTCCAGTCGATCCCAGCTATCCTCTTGAGCGGATTAGCTTTCTCGTCCATAACATCAATGCGAAGCTTATTCTTTGCTCACCGTCCCTTGTTGGCAGGTTTGCATCCATGAACATCCCCATCTTTGCTGTCAGCCACGAAACAGTCTCTCCGCTAACTGACTCACTGGTTGCGCCGCCAGTCGAAGTTGAAACACGCGATGCTGCGTATATAATCTTCACGTCAGGAACGACTGGTTTACCCAAGGGCACTATCATCGAACATGCCGCATTTACTACCGGTGGCATTTCCCATGCCCGAGCCATCTCTATGAGTTCTTCTTCTCGTGTTCTCCAATTCGCGTCACACACTTTTGATGCCAGCATCATGGAGATCCTGACTACTTTCCTCGTCGGTGGCTGTGTTTGCATTCCCTCTGATGAGGAGCGTATGAATGACTTAGCTGGTGCCATCGCCAAGTATGACGTTAACTGGGCCTTGCTTACACCCTCTGTGGCAAATGTGCTCAAGCCAGGTAGCGTTCCGAGCCTCAAGGTTCTCGTTACCGGTGGTGAGGCAATGTCAAGAGACCACATCACGAAGTGGTCAGGTCACGCTGCTCTTGTCAATGCCTATGGACCTAGTGAGGCTTCAGTCATTGCAGCAGCACACACCAAGGTCGATCAGCATGGCACTATACTGAACCGAGAGCCTACTACCATCGGACACGCCGTCGGTTGTCGTTCTTGGGTTGTCGATTCACGCAATCACAACCGTCTCATGCCCGTAGGAAGCATTGGCGAGCTTATCATTGAAGGACCTATCGTTGCGAGGGGATATCTGAGCAACGAGACCAAGACTAGAGAGGCATTCATTGACCACCCGTCGTGGCGTGCAAAGACCAGACTTTCTGGTGACCGGTCCGACAAGATGTACAAGACCGGTGATTTGGTCGCATACAACTCTGACGGTTCCTTGAACTATATCTCGCGCAAAGATACACAGATCAAGCTCAACGGACAACGCATTGAACTTGGTGAGATCGAACATCACGTCAAGGTCAACCTGCCTGCACATGTCCAGTCTGCTGTGGAGTTGGTCGTACCTCAGAGCAAGACATCGACCAAGGCGCTGGCTATGTTCTTTTCCAGTAATGAGCCTGTCGAATCTGACACGACGGACCTTCTCCTACCTATGTCATCCACTTCCGTCGAGATGTGCCAGTCACTCAAAACCACCATCAGCGCGCTTCTCCCGTCACACATGGTGCCATCCGTGTACGTCCCTCTGGTGAAGATGCCATGGACTTTGGCAGGCAAGTTGGACCGTCCAAAACTCAAAGCCATTGTCCAATCCATTCCTTCTCAACAAATGGGTAGCTACAAGCTCGCTGTGCCTACCAAGAGCCGAGCCCCAACTACCTTTATGCAACATAAGCTGCAGAAGGTCTGGTCCAAAGTTCTGAATATAACTCAGGACTCCATCAGCAGGGACGATAGCTTTTTCAGGCTCGGTGGTGATTCCGTCGGTGCCATGAAGGTCATTTCTACTGCTAGGATGGAGGGTGTAACCCTTAGCGTTATGGACATCTTCAAGACTCCCGTTTTAGCGGAGCTGGCTACCTGTTGCGAACATTCTGACCGAGCTGCGATCGCCATCGCTGAGCCCTTCTCATTGTTACAGGATGTTGCATCTCCGTCTCTGCTTCTTGATGAAGTCTCCAAACACTGTGGCATCCAGACGAGCCAGATACAAGATTTGTACCTGTGCAGCTCTCTTCAAGAAGGTCTCGTGGCATCCTCCATGCAGATGCCTGGTGCATATGTTGCGCGGTACGTCTTCCAGGTGCCGCAAGGTATCGATATCGAGCGTCTCAAGATGGCATGGCAGAAGACTATTGACCACGTCGATATCTTGAGATCCCGTATCGTGAACACTCGATCCCTGAAGTCTTACCAAGCTGTTCTTGCACCACATGAAATCGATTGGGAGTACTACAGCAGCCTTGGCGCTGTCGCCCATACCAGCTCTCTTCCCGATCGCAATGGCGGCGCCCTGACCCGGAATGCGATTGTCCATTCTTCTAGTGCTGGTATGCACTACTTCGTGTGGACAGTGCATCACGCTCTGTACGACGCTTGGAGTATGCCCTCCATCCTCAAACTATTCTCCGATCTCTATCAAGGAGATAGTCGCCTCCCACCAATTGTCCCTTACGCCAACTTCGCCAAGTACTTGACCGACATTGATTGTCAAGCCTCAGACGAGTTCTGGAAGGCCAGATTCCAGGCGGCCTTTCTCGTAGCTCATTTCCCAACCACTACTGCAACCGATTCGGAGCCTTCGCGTGCCTCACTGAATCATAAGATACAGTTGAGCAGGGAAGGTCTCGGTATCGATGTAACCATCTCAACGATCCTTCGCGCAGCTTGGGCGCTTCTGCTGGCAACTCAGACCGGCTCTGATGATGTTGGCTTCGGTGAGACATTATCTGGCCGCGATATTTCTCTTGACCATGTGGAGGATATTCTCGGCCCAACCCTTACCACGGTGCCTTGGAGAGTCCAGATCGATCGAGGCACTACAGTTGGCCAGTTTTTGAGAACTCTCCACAAGCAGGTAGCTCAGATCATCCCCCATCAGCATGCCGGTCTTCAGCACATTAAGCGTCTTGGGCCTTCGATCGCGGTTGCTTGCGACTTCAGAAACTTGCTTGTCATTCAATCCAAGGATGAGACAGCCAAGGACGAGGGATGGTTACAACCACTGGAAGAAGAAGTGGAGCACCAGAACTTCTTCACTTACCCCTTAGTTGTCGAATGCTCCGTTGACGGAAATGCCCTGATTTTGACGATCCATCACGACGAGACTGTCTTAACAAGCTGGCAGGCAGAGCGTATAGCTCACCAGTTTGATGCTCTCGTCAATCAGCTCATCTCTTTCTCACAGGAACCTGATCGTGTATTGTCCGATCTTCAGCTACACAGTCAAGAGGACGTCCAGATGATCAAAGGATGGAACCATCAGTCACACTCCACCTCCCATGACACTATCTCAAGCTTGTTCTTGCAAACCACAGCAGCCCATCCCAATGCTCCCAGCATCCGCGCTTGGGATGGTAATCTCAACTATGAGTCTCTCGCACAATACTCTGCACAACTCGCCAAGCACCTCATACAGCAGGGTGTAGGAGCTGATGTCATGGTGCCCTGCTGCATGGACAAGTCTGTCTGGACGTCAGTTGCCATGCTTGCTGTCATTCTTGCGGGCGGTGCCATCGTTCCTCTAGACCCTGCTCATCCCCTCGCTAGCCATGAAGAGATCACCCGCGAATGCAAGTCTCGTGTCGTACTGTGCTCCCCGCAGTATTACGGCCGCTTCAGTGGTGTTGCTGACACTGTGATCAGTGTCGACAAGGCGTTGTTCAACACCGATCAATACGTCACACTGCAGGATCTTCCCAGTGTGTCAAGTCAGGATGCCGCTTTCGTCATCTACACTTCCGGCAGTACTGGAAAGGCCAAGGGCGTTATCATTGAACATGCCTCGTTCATCGCAAGCCTTACAGCCTACACACGGCACATGCATCTCACGTCAACTTCAAGCGTGTTCCACTTTGCATCCTACGCCTTCGGCATCTCCATGGGAGAAACGTTCAGTGCATTTACTACTGGTGCTTGTCTCTGTGTTCCTAGCGAAGAGATGAGGATGAACGACTTACCAGGCGCGATGAACTCACTCGACGCTACATGGGCCTTCTTGACTCCTTCACTTGCCAATATGCAAGAGCCATGCAGCTTTACAACACTCCAGACACTGGTCTGCGGAGGTGAGGCCATGTCAGCAGAGACTATTGCCAAATGGGCAGATAGGGTTGAGTTGATAAATGGCTATGGGCTTACTGAGTGTACTATTCTCACCATCGCCAATGCCCATGTCTCTGTCAACAGAGATCACACCAACATTGGGCGATCATCGGATTGTTGCCATACTTGGGTTGTCGATCCTATGGATCACAATCGTCTTGCTCCTGTGGGCTC
Organism: Fusarium camptoceras; assembly: GCA_004367475.1. Classification (NCBI taxonomy): domain Eukaryota; kingdom Fungi; phylum Ascomycota; class Sordariomycetes; order Hypocreales; family Nectriaceae; genus Fusarium; species Fusarium camptoceras. Next base: position 29,508 of record QGED01000203.1, on the reverse strand, counting down.
AGAAGGTGAACTACTCATCAGTGGACCAATCGTCTCTCGCGGCTATTTGAACGACGACCGCAAGACCGCACAGGTATTCATTAAGGACCCTACTTGGATGTCCCACTTTACCAAGAAGCCTGTTCATCTTTACAAGACAGGTGACTTGGTCAAGTATCATCCAGATGGAAGCTTGGTCTACGTCGGCCGCAAGGACAACCAGGTCAAGCTTCACGGTCAGCGCATGGAACTCGGCGAAATTGAAGCCTGTCTCGAGACTAATGAGCGCCTTCGCAATGCTCTCGTCACACTACCAAAGTCTGGTATCTTCAAGGGTCGACTGGTGGCTATCATCTCTTTCAAGGACTCTGAGTCCGAGAATCCAGGCCTTGCAACATCGGAGTTCACTCCAGTTTCCACTTCGGAAATGGAAGCTGCTCGCCTGCAGGTTTCTGCGTTACAGCACATTTTATCGGAGAACCTTCCACCTTACATGGTGCCCTCTTCCTGGCTCGTTGTTAGCGCTATTCCTTTGTTGCTATCTGGTAAGCTTGACAGGATCAATTGCCAGACCTGGCTTGCCGATATGGATGTGGAGATGTCTGAATTTCTGGTTGACGGTAGTCCCAGCGAGGATGTTGCCGTGTGTGGCACCACTGAGATTGGACGCCTGCTACAGCAAATCTGGTCTTCAGTTCTTCGAATTCCAGTGGGCAACACACCTTTCAATGTCTCTTTCATTTCTCTTGGTGGCGACTCCATTCTGGCCATGCAAATCATGTCTCGTTGCCGCGAGCACTCCATCAAATTGACCACGCGAGACATCATGAGCGGCAAGTCTATCACCGAGTTGGCTTCTCTTATCGAGAATGAAGACCAACATATACATAGCGCCATATCGGATGAAGAAGACGATCACGGCAAGCCATTCGGCCTGTCGCCAATCCAACAGCTCTTCTTCAACAACAGCTCCAACAAGGACCGTGGAGACCGCTTTAACCAGAGCCAGCTCTTGTCTATCCATGGTTCCATCGATAAATCCAGATTTACAGAAGCCATCCAGAGTCTTGTGCAAAGACATCCTATGCTTCGCGCCCGCTTTAGCAAATCCACCGTTGGCCAGTGGACACAACACATTGTCCCAAACACCGAAGATGCTTACTCCTTGCACTTTCACAACGTCAGCACCACATCCAACTTGGTCGAAGTCATCGCTTTCAGTCAAGAGAGCATTGATGTTTCCGGTCCCGTCTTTATCGTCGACCACTTCATCATTCCTGACCATCCCCCAATTGTCTCGCTGATAGCGCACCATCTCGTTGTCGACGTTGTGTCCTGGATCAACATCGCTCAAGATCTGGAGACATTACTCTCATCCTCCCTTCCTGCACCGCCAAAACCCCTCTCGTTCCTACGATGGAACGTCGCACAGACCGAACACGCCAGGTTACTTGAGAATCAGGGTGAAACATCACTTCCATTTACTGCACAACCCGCAGATCTGGACTTTTGGGGCATGTCTGACGCCCTCAACAATTATTCCCAAGTCACTCAGCAATCATTCCTTCTTTCCGATACCGCCATTCTATCCATGTTATTGACCGAATCGCATACAGCACTCAGAACTGAACCTCTCGATCTTTTCATCTCGTCTCTGCTCCAATCATTCGGACAGTGTTTCCCAGAACGAGAGCTTCCAACATTGTTCAACGAAGGTCATGGTCGCGAACCATGGGACGACAGCATTGATCTTTCCGAGACTGTCGGATGGTTCACTTCCCTTTGTCCTATCCACTTATCCCAACAGAACGTCGACTCGACTGACATTATCGACTATGTTCGCAAGGTCAAGGACTTGCGACGTAGCATCCCCAGCAATGGCCGTCCATACTTTGCTCGGCGTTACCTTACCGAGTCTGGAAGGCCCCATCTGGACACACTTGAGCCCATTGAGATCTTGTTGAACTTCCTTGGTCGCTCTCAACAGAGCAGTCAGCAAGATACTATCTTACGCTCTCTGGACTTGTCATTGAGCGAGGGGGATATCCAGGCTATTTCAGATGTCGCACCCGACACTCGACGCCTGGCTCTCTTTGAGATCTCTATTGCTATCCTTGATGGTGGCATCCAATTCACCTTCATGTACAACAAGCACATGCGCCGTCAAGACCTCATCCAGAAATGGATTATCACGTGCAAGAGCCTTCTCACCACTATGGCACAGGAGCTCAGCACAGCTCCATCCTTGCCTACCCTCAGCGACTTTCCCCTCATGCCCTTAGACTACACTGGGCTCCAAGAGATAGTCAGCAAGTCTCTACCTGCCGCTCATGTTCGTTACGATCAAGTCGAGGACATTTATCCATGCTCGCCAATGCAGGAGGGTATCTTACTCAGTCAGCTGCTTGATCCCTCGCATTATCTGTTCCACACGGTACTCGAGGTATCCTCTCCCACTGACGTGAACATCGATCCTACACAGCTGGCTTTGGCTTGCTCAGCGGTCATTGAACGTCATGCAGCGCTACGCACCATCTTCATTGAAAGTGTTCACGGCAGTGGCTCCTTTGATCAAGTTGTCACTAGTCCTCGCAAAACCCGAATCAGCACGATCAAATGTCGTGAGATAGATGTCATGGTGAGGCTGAACGCAAGGTCGTTGGGAAAAACCAACAAGAAGCCTGGACAGCCCATACTTCCATATCAGATAACCATCTGCGAGACACCACAGGGCAAGGTCTTCATGAAGCTCGAGATGAACCACGCTGTCACAGATGGCGCTTCTACAGCTGTTATCCTCCGCGACATCTCGGACGCTTACAACAACAACTTGCCGTCCACAAAGGCTCCATCTTACAAAAGCTACATCAACTATATCTTGAACCAACCCTTTGATTCGAGTCTCGTTTACTGGAAGACTTATCTGTCCGGTGCTCACTTTACCGAATTTCCAACCATGAACTCAGACCAGGTGGTAGCCAAGAGTCTCTTCTCCGTCACCGTAGACTTTGATCGGTTCGCTGAACTACATTCTCTCAGCTTGGAGGTCGGCATAACACTATCCAACATGATCATGGTCGCATGGGCACTTGTTCTTTGGAAGTACACAAATTCTCAGGATGTGTCCTTTGGATACTTGGCCTCTGGTCGCGACGCTCGTATTGATGGAGTTGCTGATATCGTCGGACCTTTGATCAACATGCTTGTGTTCCGATTTCAATTCACGCATGGCATGCTTCTTCGGCAAGTCTTGCTCGACGCCCAAGAAGATTACGTCAACAGTCTACCGTATCAGCATTTCTCTCTCGCCCGTGTCACTCATGCACTTGGCCAAGCGAAGCGTGGCTTCTTCAACACAGCTGTGTCCATCCAAAACGCTGGTTCGTTGGAAGACTCGGATCTCGTGGGGCTTAGATACGAATCAGTCGATGCCTGTGACCCCAGTGAATACGCGATTACAGTCAACGCAAACACTACTCGCGGTGATGAAGGCATCGTGTTCCGATACTGGAATAACGTTCTTTCCCATACACAGGCCGGGGACCTTGCAAATGTGATGTCTGAGGTGCTCAGCGATATCATCGATCACAGCGAGGAGGCCCTGTCGCACTTACGGGTGTCACGGGATTTATCTCTACCTACCCATGCCAATTCATCTCTTGAAAACGGCTGGACATTCCAGCATGGGAATTTGCATCGCGCTGTTACACCTCCAAGCTCGACAGCCAGCACCTACTCAACAGGTCCTAATCCCACCATCTTCTCTCCCTCGACCTCTTGGGGGACCCTCACCAAGGATCGCTTCCATGATAAACTATCAGCGTTGTGGAGAGATCATCTCGACATTGACACGACTGAGATCACATACGAGGCAAGCTTCTTTGAATACGGCGGTGACTCCATCATCGCCATGGCCATGGTCGGCGACGCCAGAGACAAATACCTCCCTCTCACCGTAGCTGATATCTTCAAGACCCCATCCTTTGGCTCTATGCTCAAGGTTCTGAGAGACAAGTCATACGCAGACGACGATACAGCGTCTACCGACGACGACACTTCCCTTGTGGATGCCAAGAAGGGCGGCGTTATCATCAAGGAGTATGTCTACAAACCATTGTCCCTTCTCGGGCAGCAATACCCTGAAAGATTCGTCCGCGATACCATTTGCCCTCTCGTCGGCGTCTCTCGTGCCAGCATCATTGATGTTCTCCCAACAACCGACTTCCAAGCCCAAGCCGTTGAAGGCAGCCTGTTGGACTCGCGATGGATGTTGAATTACTTTTACCTCGATGGATCAGGGTGGTTAGACATTGCTCTTCTCAAGGAAAGTATCACAAACGTCACTTCCGCATTCGATATCCTCCGCACCGTCTTCGTGCCCTATCAGGCAACCTACCTTCAAGTTATCCTCCGTCACTTACAGCCTGATATCATTATCCATGACGTTGATGATATCGAGCAGTTTACTTCTGAGCTTGAGTCAGATCATCGTCGCCAGCCTGCACGCCCTGAGCATCCCTCCCTTCGCCTTGTTATTGCACGACATAAGTTCTCCCTAGGACATAGGATCTTCATCAGATTGTCGCACGCCCTGTACGATGGTGTTTGCTTCCCGGCTATTCTAAACGCGCTGAAGGCATCCTATGAGGGGGACCCCATCATCACCACACCCTCATATGCGACATACATCTGTGGTGTCAGGGGCAGGATCAGGTCCGAACAATACACATACTGGCGATCCCTCCTCAAGCACTCCACTCCAACGGATATCATCCCTCGGCAAACCGGTGTAATGCGCACAATTCCTACCCAAGTCCTAAAGAAGGTTATATCTACACCCTCTCTTGCGGCATACAACATCACCACCGCCACCGTCGTCAAAGCAGCTTGGTCTGCAGTCCTTGCCAAAGTCACTGAAAAGACAGACGTTGTTTTTGGGCATCTCATCAGCGGGCGCAACGCGCTCCACGTCCCCGGCATCGAAACTATCGTCGGTCCTTGTCTGAATGTAGTTCCCGTGCGTGTGCCTTTCCAAGCCTCCTGGACTGTACTCGATCTTCTCCGTCATATCCAACATCAACAAGTGGACAACATGCCATATGAATCACTTGGCTTCAGGGATATCATCAGGAACTGCACTGATTGGAACGACGATGGAGCAATGGGCTTTTCTACCATGGTTCAGCATCAGAGCATGGCTCAAACGGGTAGTCTATCCATTGGAGACAACACGTATAATGTTGGTGCGATCGCTTCGCAGGAGGATGCTGCCGACTTTAGTATCGTCACTACACCGCAGGACTCGGGCAGTACGGAAGTCTGTTTCTTGTATCCAGCGGGTGGACGAGTGGGTATGGATTTTGCTGAGCAATTGTTTGGTGCTCTTTGTGATAGGATTACGGATTTCTCAAATAACGCGGGTGTTCGTCTTGTATTGTAGTTATTCTTCTTTTCTTTCTACCTAATGTCTTTCCTGTCTCTTCCGTTACTTGGTATTATCGACTGTTCACTTATGTATGCCGTCCCATAATCCCACGTGATAATTTCTGAGTCTTTGGTCACTACCAATCAAGTATTACCATTGTACAGGGCTGTAAATAATTCTTATTTTCACGCTCATTTACAGCATAGGGGTATCTGAGTTTCTATCTAAGTGATATGAGAGGAGTGGATCGTTTATACATTAAGCATTAATGGGTTATCTTTGGGACCCAAAGATGAACGTAAGTCCGCGGACTCTGGTAGTTGGGGGGGGGTCATGGGGTAGGGCCTCCTGTGGCTAAATGCCCTTTGGTGTTGGTGCTGGTGCTGTTTCTTTCTGCTTCGTTGTGATGACATTCTCTTTTGCTTTTCCATTCTTCCCACACCATTCTTCTCTTCTTGCTTCTTCTTGTCAAGGCTTTGATATCGGGAGAATTCTCGTGCTCCTTGTCAAGCTCTTTCGTCCTTTTCTTCTGCCTTGTTCTTCTTTATCGAGCTTGTTGCTTTGCTTCCGTTCCACCTACTTTATGCCTCTGCTTCAGCTTGCTTTCTTGCGTTCTTTCTCTCCAGAGCCATCTTTGCCTTCTCTTCCGCTAGCTTCTTAGCCTTCTCCTCTTTAAACTGCCTTGCTACCCTATCTCTCTCTTCGGCGCGTTTCTTTGCCCTTTCCTCAGCTAGCTGTCTCTCCCTCTCTTCTTTCATCCGCCTCATCTCTTTCTCTTTCTCATTGGCCAACTTCTCCGCTGCGTTGAGAAAACCCGCCTCCTTCTCTTTCTGCTCGGCATCCATCCTTGCCCTTTCCTCGGCTAACCTCTCCTCCTCTTCTTGAAGCCGTTTTTCTTCCTCTTGCTTCTCCTCAGCTTCTCGTTTTGCCACCTCTGAAGCGAGGATCCTGTCGGCAGCTTGTACCATTGCCTGCCGCTCGGCCTCTTTTCTCTCTTCATCAATCTTCCGTCTTGCATAGTTTAGCAACGCCGCCTTTGCTGCTTCTCTGTCCCTCTGTCGTTTCTCGTTGACTTCTTCCTCAAGTTGCTCCCCATCTCGACTCCGATATCGACTCCCATCAGTAAAAGTAGAGGTAGAGCTCTCTGTATCAAACAGGGCAGCCTTTGAGTCTCTATATGACTTGTGTTGTGTGGTTCTCGAGACCTGTCGCTCCTTCTCTCTGAGCCTTCTCTCTTCCTCAGCTTGACGGACGGCTTTCCTTGCGACCAGTCGAGCCCCTCTTTCTTGTTCTCTTTTCCTTCTATCGTCGCTTTGAACTCGTCGTCGATGACGACTATGTATGCTTCTGTCCCGAGTAGAGGGCCTTTCCGCCTCTCTAGGCTTCCGGTTGTCGCGCTCTTGCTGGATATGCTCGTGGTGTTTACGCGAAGGTTGAGCCTTAATCCCTCGAGCTTCTTCACCCCCCTCTGTCTCAGACGTCCGTTGAACACGTCGTTCTGTTCTGCGAGATTCGCGGTCTTCCTTCTTTTCTTCCTTGGGGTGACGACGCCTAGAGCCCGTCTCTTTTCGCGTGGACCCGATAACCCGACCATCGTCGTTCTGTCGGTCGGACTCCTCTCTTGGTTCATTCTTGTGATGCTCCTTCGAACTCATCATATGTCGCAAGAACCCAAAAACTCCACCAGCATCTTTATTCCCTGTCAGTTCATCTTCCCTTGACTCGTGACGCCTAGGTGTGCGCCTATTCTCTGTGGCCTGATCATCTGCGTCATGTTGTGCAAATTCTTTCTTCGGGGGACGTTGTGAGACTCTTTGAGACCGCCGTTCATTTTGCGCACGTCGTGCATCTTCTTCTAACTGCTTAATATTACGATGTTCTGCAATGGCAGCTTGATACAGAACGCGTTTGTTGATGGGTCGGGCTTGTGGCTTTTTACGATGAGAAGGCGGTGGGACGCGCGAGACGCGGTTACCGATATTTTCAGCAGAATCGCCAGCGGAAGAATCAGATGTGAAGGTCCTCAAGTTGAATACTTGCCGGATCTTCGAAGCCACGGCCGCTGGGCTGTGGGCGCGACTCGTCTGGACCATCTCTTTGACAATATCTGTAAGTGTAGAGGATGCAGAGAGATCCCTCGGATAAATCAGGGAGGGATGATAATTAATAGTGGAGCAATAACAATGCTCCCTGCAGATCGTAAATTTAATTACCGCGTGATCTGTGATTATACCCGGCGGTGTGGGCCATGAAGCTAAGCTACTACTTTTCCAACTTTGCTATTCTTCGATGACTCGTCGAAGCATTCTCTGAATTCAGCAAAAAGGAATGTGTACTAGCAGTAGCATTATGGTGGTCTCTATTATGCCTGAGAACGGTCAGCTCAAGAGAGGCCCCTCGGACATAAAATACTTGGAAGTACTGTTTGTTAAAGTCGAAGCTTAGCATCAAGTCACCAGACGCACCGTTGTCTGCCACGTATCACTCCACTTTTCCACTCCAATCACAGCCAGTTCAATTTCAGACCTCACTAATGACGTCAATTAACTGTGCCACATCTGTAGGGTAGTTATATTGTAAAAGCCTCAGCCAGTACAAAACAATTCTAGCTAATAGAGTTATACAATCAATAGGTCAGGCTAAGTACTATTCACGTGAGATCCTGACCTAGATTCGACGTGGATCTTGGGCGAAAAACTCTTTGCGAGAATGACAACTGTACACTTGATGTAGGAGAGTTTATAATCCACTCGAGATGGTTAGTATATCACGCGTAATAAGCCAATTTCAAGACTATCACTAAGAAGACCGTGTTCTGTATAATGCGAAAAAAGGCAACTGTTAACCTACTTGGGTCTTGTAAAATAGCCACAACGCTTCCTGCAGAACTTTATTGCTCTTATCAGTGGCTGTTCTACATAACTCGGTTGGTAAGATTGCACGGTCATCGAGGGAGCAACACCTGAGATCCACCCGAAGTTGACCCGACCAGCCGAGGATAAGCCCAACGGTACCGGAGTATCTATTTCCCCTGCTCATCTGCTCCCTTCCTGCATCGACTTTCCCGAGTATCCGTTTCAGATCCCCGACAGACCTGGCCAAGTATTGACTTCTTGTTTCAGTATTCTTCCAACTAGCATTGGTTAGGTTCTATTGACCTTCCATCATGTACGAATACATCAGCACAGATTGACAGCTTCCAAGCTGCAATGTACTCATTGGGCCGAAGAAGTCCAGCTTGACAGGATGTAGGGTCAGTGCGTGATGTCAGCCTCATTTTCCTTTTATGGTAGCCAACAAGAGTGAGGCCCTTGGAGTCAATGCCAACACACACATTGAGGAGAAGCGGGGTAGACAATTCCTTTGTATAGAGTCTCGACACGTTTGAGGTGCAGATTGACTAAACAAACCTTCTCTCAACTTGTTTAACCAAGTTTACCAACAATAAGCACTCAGTATGGAAGGGACAAACCTTTGCAAATTTTGCCACAATGTTTTCTCTAGCCCGAAAGTCGATTGGTCGTCATGGACTCAACACTACACAAGTTACAGTGATATGCTGTCCAGTGTTGCTGCCGGATGCATTCTATGCCGTTGGCTAAGTTTACAAGTACCTCCTCTTCCCGCTAAGTTTCTCGAAAGTGAAGAAAATTTCAAGACTTGCAGTGACTTCAGAGGATTGGCATATATGTCGGGCCCGGTAAACTTTAAAGGAGAGTGCTCGTGGGGCTTTCCGTTTTCCATAGGAGGCTTGTTCGCCCCTTCAACAATTTTAATGCCAAGAGCATCCAAGTTAACTTTTCGCAGTCCGCATCAGAGAGCCACATACCGTATCCTCTGATGATCGAAATGGCGCAAACGTCGGTAATAATCAAACTTCTGCTTCACAAGGACCCTTGTCCAATACTCCAAGCATTGGTTCAGATGAACCGCTCGAAAAGCTCAGAGTTTGGCTCCAGAACTGCATACAAGGTCATCCATATTGCTCAAAGTCTACCAATCCTGGATTCTTCCCTACTCGAGTCATCGATACGCGAAATGTCGAGAACGGGACTGTCTGCCTGCGAGATAAAAATGAGACCTGTGCTCTGACTACGCCTGGCAGCGACTTTGGAAGTTCTGAGCAAAGCTCCCAAAGTTACTGGACGCTCTCTCACCGGTGGGGTGACCCTGGTAAAGTGCTTCAACTATACAAAGGCAATGAGGAAAAAGGTACAGTCAGTAACGAAGAGCATTTCCGAAGCGGCATCAATCTTGATGAACTTTCCCCGACCTTTAGAGATGCAGTGCAACTTGTCCATAAATTGGGATATCGGTATGTTTGGATCGATTCGCTATGTATATTCCAGGACTCGTCATCAGATTGGGAGACGGAGGCCCTGCTAATGAAGGATATCTACGGAAATTCCTTTTGCAATATTTCCGCCATCAGGTCGTCTTATGACGCTTCGCTGGGTCTCTTCGGAAAGCGAATCGTTGAACCTAACGTCTTTCGTCCCTTTTCAGCAAATGCCGAGTTTCAAATGAATAGAGATCGTCGTGTTGAGAAACGTGTATTCTCATACAGTGGCATGTTTCAAAATGACGTCAATAACTCACCTCTGAGCCGTCGGGGCTGGGTTGTCCAAGAACGATTTCTTGCTAGAAGGATTATCCATTTTACTCGGAGTCAGTTATACTGGGATTGCTTGGAGTTCACAAGATGCGAAGAAGATCCAAGCAATGACCTCGGCTACTTAGAAGAAGTTCAACATACACCAGAATACAGAGAGATGAGAGAATACAAAGACACTCTCAGAAACATTATCGAGGGAGCCTCTCTGGAAGAACGCAATGCCAATCGTCAAGGAGGACCTCCATTTGAAATTGGATGGCCTGCACCGCGGGAGTGCTGGAGACTTATGGTGCAAACATACAGTACCTGCGCCCTGACGTATGAGAAGGACCGCGTCATTGCAATCCTGGGCGTGGCAAAGAGGTTCGAAGATCTCTACCCGGACGACAAATACATGATTGGATTGTGGAAGAATTCACTCCACACGGATCTCATGTGGGAATCGAATGCCTTTGAAGGCGCCCCGGTAGAGCGTGATATATGCATTGCACCGTCCTGGAGTTGGGCTTGTATACAAGGCGGGAAGGTCACGGTGCCAACGGCTCATCAAAAACATGGAGGAGAACCGACATCGCATATTGAATTCGTCACCGCCCGTGTCAAAATAGAAGGCGAAGACAAGAATTCGGAACTTGATATCAAAGGTACATTCTACTGGTTTCAGACGCGAGAGGAACCTGATGAGGTGGACTTTTTCGCTGATGTAGACATGACACAATATCTGTACGGCGGCAAGGTCAAGTTCCGATATGACACACAGGAGATCATGCCGAAATGCAATCAACCCGGCTATAAAGGGTCTTGTATTGTTGTTCACTCTGGTTCCCAAGGGTACGGGGGGTTCGAGGTTGCCTTTCTTGTGGTTGAGCATGTTTCTGGGTCTATGTTCAAGCGTTTTGGAAAGCTTTCTGGCAGCGGCATTGGCTGGGCAGTCCGAGAGAAACCCGTTCCCATTACTTTGGTTTAACGCTAGAGTCAGTAGATGCTGTTGAGATTCTTTCCTCAAGCAGTTCCACATATAATCCAGGCGCTGATGTGAATGGACATCTGTATTCTAACAACGCTATCGGGGTATCTCGGTTTGTATTCTTGATGTCTTTTTATCTACGTTCGTGACTGCCGAGGCGTCTGCGCCGCCCACTTATTGAATTTCGTGATCATCCTTTCCTGCCCTTTTCTCTTCCTTCTTCATATCTCCTGGTATTGACCTTTGCACCTCCACAGGTTTCGTCGGCATCGCATCCATCTTGTAAATAGGCGCAGACTCTGGCGGCAGCTCGGCTGCTGCATAGTCGGTTGGAGGCAACTCGACCGGCGCGTTGGCAGTCCACCCAGGCTTGAACTCTGTCCCCCATGCGCTGTCAGGTTTTGGCGAATTAGGTGGGATAGACTTGACTCTGGTCCCAACCTTCGCGCGGCGTACCAATCAAAGCCATATAAGAAGTCCAGCAAATACGGCTCCTCCCGCGACGGCACCAACGGTGATATCAGCAATTCCACCAGTTGATAAGCCTGACGAGGTTGTTGGATGTGGCTCGCCTCCCTCCGCGATCCGCATAAATTCATTTCGCGTCATGTTGAGACCCAAGCTGTCTGCCATACAGTCCGCTTGCAATCCCATGTAACCGCTCTCGACCTTATCAGGTACCTGGTCGCCTAGACATTGCGCGAAAGAAATAACAAATGTGTCTTCAGCTTTGCCTAGACCGCATTTGCAAAGTATTAGTACAATTATTTCGTTGTCGATAGGCTCGAAACAACCTGGCATCCACTCGTCGGCACATGGTTTGATGTCGTCTGACCACCAGCTGTTATTGCCGGTCCATCCGTACACGTCTGTGCCTGTACTACTGTCTCCAAGACATGACCTGAACAGGAGGAAGGAAACGAGCCATCGTAACGCCATATTGTCATTCGTTCCGTGACCTGAGTTTGGCCAAGCACTGGCAGTGAAATTTAACCTGTCTACAGTATTGACAACGCGAGTTGTAAACACACTCAGCAGTATTAAAATTGTGGAATTATCGGATGTATAGAAATAAAGGAGGTAATGAGAACAATGAAAATGATAGAGATTAGCACGATAAAAATTAATGTAAGGAGAGAGACCGCTCGAGTTATCTTGATCTGGAGGAATTCATCTAAATTTACAGAGTACGTCCGTACTATTTCTCCGTTTACCAGGTTGTAATCTTTCTGACAGCACCTGGCTTATCTTGGCTCTTTATTTGAGGTCTTAGCATATTTTAGTTGCTGAGCCCTGTTGCTTAGATTCAAGGTTAAATATTGCCTCATAAGCGTCTACTTGGACTCGGAAATGCCCCGTATCTATGCTAACCGATCAAGGTATTATTAGCTGGCCTTCTTCGATTTTAGTCGCGTACAAAAGCCGGCTAAACTACAGTGGGTAGCAAGGCCCTCAAGTCTCTCCTCCAATTTCAACAGCCTGACAAGTAAACAGTAATAGAAGCCTCATCGCACGCATCCGTAGATGCTTAAACTGAGTGTAATTTGCGCAGCATAAGCTAGGTAGGATTTGAGGCCCTATGCTCTATCTTGCATACTGATTTCTAGTTTCCATAACTTGGTAAACGGTAAATCGGGTCCTTTGAATTGCAGGCCAGATGTCAACGGATGATTTAGGAATATGATAGTGAAATTCGTACATGTCCAAGCGCAGATGGTTTCGCTTGCGAATTTCATCTTTAAATCCGAATAGCCATCGTTGTTTTTGAAATGTGGTTTTAGTGGGGGTCACTCACCACCTGACCTGATGGGGAAGATAAGGACAATCACATCGTGAGTGAAAGATTGTATAGTTATCCCTCTTCTTTTGGCCAGGCAATCAGTTCGAAAACAAAAATCAGGAACACTTCTACGCATGCTAGATGTATTTTGGAGTCAGGTGTTAGATGAACTGCGTATTGCATTTATCGACGCTCATATGGCCTGTCGGCAGAAACAAGGCTTGGAAACATGGAAAAGTGCCGATTTAGGTGTAGCTACGTCAGTGTTCATGTTCTGCGTAGACGGAGCTACTGGAAGAGGTCGAGGCGGGACCCATCCTCTGACACATGACAAGTGACAGCTGTCAATGCACGGAACACCTTCCATAGCCAGATCTTCGAAGTGACGATGGGCTAGTTGATCGTGTGCAAGCCACCGTACGGGGATGTACTGTAGTAGTCTCGATTCCCTCGCCCTTCGCAGGTGAAAGGTAAATAGGAGATTGGATGGTAATCTCGAAGAGTCGAGCATTCAAAGTCGGAAATATTTGTGGCGATGGTCGGGATGTCTCACGGCGCGTCGTACAGTAATAAGAATGCGAGAAGTAAATAGCAGGGATGGCCTCAATTCCAGTATGGACCCACATAACACCCTACCTAACGTTGTTAGCAACAAACGATCTTTGAGGGTTTCAAAAGATCTTTAGTCTGGAATGTTAGGGTTATTGAATAACGGAAAAAATACAATCTTAGCTATAGCATTACTAAGAGGTTATGCAGTTGCTGCATTAGAAAGATTAATTTTACTTGTTGCAAGATCATTGAGAACCTTGTGTTTCCTACGGGTAGACCAAAAAGATATTTTGTAGGCTGAAGGTCAAGAAGGCTCAGCCGAACTTGTGTGCAGAGGTCTGGGGCACTTATATTTCAACAAGGCACGCATTAGCTACAGAATCCAAATACCACCAACAGGAGTCGGCAGAGGGAGGACACTGGCTTCTTAGTATAGATATTAAAGCGACGAAGATAAGATGCCGTTGGAAGTTGGCGAGACAAGTTTCTCTAGGAAGTTTACCAATGCTTGACAGTGACACGATGAATGCCTTTCCGATGTGATGAGAACGAGAATACCAGCCGCCCGTTGATGGATCAAGCTAACCATTACCTCCGCCGCCATTTGGCCGCGGGGAAGGAGTTCGTAGCTTTTCACGATCCATAATTATTGAATTGAAGTTGACCTACTTCTTGTGTTGACGATACTTACCACTTCTTGAATAAGATGAGATTTAACATCGCTGAACATCGGATAGTGACATTCCTTGAAATGGTATCAAGTGAGCCTGTGAGTAATGGTCTTGTTGCCCAGTCATCAGGTCTTGTAGTGAGTTACTGTCTTCTATAACCGTCGTCGGCTTACATTCGGTACTAGAATTAGATTGCGAGGTCTTACGTCCCCCTTGTCATCGGTTGGAATTTAGCCAAGATTCTCGAAAACGTGATGAATTTCGAAATTGTCTTTTAGTCAAGGGCTAGTGTTAGTACAAGTCTTGTTATGTTTCGATCCCCATCATCGTCAGAGGACAAGCTAAGATGGATCGATAGCATGCACAATGGATATGTGTTTCTAATACGAGTTGGTACGTAAGTAATACAAACATGGGTGGCCTCCCACTTTCAACCGCTTGATCTCAATGGATCCCATTATGAGGTAAGGAATAGAGACATATCAGGTCGATAACTCTTTATAGAGACTTGCAACCATGTAGCAAACCCCGATTAGAGTTCTGGGTGTTCCTTTTCTCGTTTACTGCGCACTACTCTGGTCGAGCCACAGCTATCAATGTACTGGTTAAGTACCCGGTTCTAGAGCGTAAAGGTTGGTAGAGTTGTAATAGGGACGAAAATGATTTGTACGTAAAGTAAGACGTGGAAAGTGTAACGGAAAGGTTGCAGGTACACGTACTTTGAGAACAATGAATCAAGGTTAGAATTAATATAGGTAACAGGATGTACTAAAGATCAAAGTCGACGGTACTACATAGTCCTGTCTGTTTGCGTACCCATCATAACAGAAATTTAAGGCCCCTGTAGGCGTCCAGACTACCTTGAGGGCTTGTCCTACATATATAGATATAGGCATGAGCAGGATCTTAAAGAACTCAACACTTTTCAAGCTTAACGCAATCTCCCAACTACCATGTTACATTAGTAAATAGTGCTACCTCGTAAACTGGAACTTACTTTATTACGAACAAGACCTTCTTTACAGAAGCAGCCACTAACACACTGCAAAGAACAGATCACGGGCTCGGGATTGCTACAGGTCTTTGGACAGGCTGAGCCGCAGTCCTGATATCTTTCATCCTGTAGTTCTTGTTTAGGATCGCAGCGTAGCGCAAGAATAGTGAAAACTTACAAGCTTGCATTTCTGAGTTGATAGGGTAGGGATAGCCAGGATACCAGCAGCGAAAAGAACCAAAAGTGAAATGCTGTACTTCATTGTTAATATATTTGAAGAATCAACGTATATATTAATGCGTGGCTGAGAAACAATAGTCAAGTAAAGAAAATACAAGATACTCAGATGCATAGCCTTATATAGTAGTTATTCTCCTTATGTGTACATACAAGCTAGCAGAAACACAACTAACATCTTGATCTAGCTAAGCTATACTGTGTAAATATCAGGATAAACTGCTTTTTACTTGGGAAATAAGACTTTTTACACCTAGATCTAACATTAAAATCTAGGGAGATCAATCAGGAGGACTTGCAAATCCAACAACAACTAAACTGGATTGGTCCCCTTGCAATCTTATCTTTATCCCATACAAAAGTTCCATAATGCAAAGGGAGCTGCATTGCAGTGTGTGTAATGTACATGCAGCTGGTCTTACTTTAGTCTGAAAGGGAAAAGGGCAAGGGTATAGGAGTGGAACTTGCGTGAAGTATGCTATTGTCTTAATCTGGCTTTCCTGTTTCAAACACAGTAAAATCGTACTGGGAGCTCTCCCTTACTAGAATGCATACCATTACAGAACCCCCGACCTTGAACTCTGTCATGTGGTTTAATTTTCCAATCGGACAATAATAAAGTTACTTTTGCCCACAAAGTATTCGAACGTGATAACTGTTCCGTGCAAACGATCTAGTTACAGATCAATATTGTTCAGCTAGAGACAGAGTATAGCTTCAATGGTCTATTATAAATAGTATCGTTGTATGGGATTTATACTATCCTTATGTCACTACTTAGAGTCTGCTAGTGATAAATATGGTAATAAGAGGTCTGGTAATGCGTACTTGATAAAATAACATTCTTGATCACACAAACTATTATCTGGGATAAGAGCTCTGTTACCTGCATTGTATCGCTAGGTGACCGCTTCGGCCTTACTTTAATCTTCGTTGGCTCCAACACAAGCTGTCCCAGATAGGGAGTCCAAGACTCTGACATCATGCTAACGCATTAGCTCAAACGTGGCCGCCTAATGAATGTGCTTTTGATAGATGATACCATTGATCATAATCCTTTGCAATACTTCAACTCGTTGCTACCAGGAGATAGTAATTGAAACCATGATTTGCTATATTAATATCTTTGGGACATTGCCAGCTTCACACTTAGTAGCAATACGCTTCTTAAGACGTTTCTCTCCACGAGTACTGAGTACCCGACACTGATTTATATCGGAACATATAATCATCGGGCAGCCGTCTTATCTACAATGGGCAACATGCTTCCAACCAAGTCGGTGAATGCTCGAGCCACAAACAAAGTGTGAGCATTCAATGCTATCAGGTGAGGAATACTTTCAGGAGCTCCTGAGGGCTAGCAAAGGCTAGTTCCTCCATAGTCTCTTGCCAGAGCCTTTCGCCGATTTTCCTACCACCCCCCTCGTATAGAATGGGTGCCATCCTGGTAGAATTGGTAGTTAGCTCGGATTTACAAAAAACACAGCTGTGCGGGATTGGAAGGGAACTCACGGGACCATCTTTTGGAATGATAAGAACTGTCCGTGAGTCTCTTCGCCGTGCTTGAGGGCAGCATCAGTCATCATGTGAGCGCCTACTATCGAGGAGCTGGCAAAGTATTTCTGAAACCTCTTGAATATGGCGCCTGCAAAGGTCCGCTCGATCTCGCGGTTGAACTGAGAGTCGTGGATGGCACCGGGTGAGGCGCTGTTAATGATAGCGAGGGAGGGTGGCACGCGTTTAGCGAATTCAGCGACAAAGAACTGACCGAGGAGTTTGGAAGTCATCATATGGGCAGTGGTGTCATGATATTTGGTGGGGGCATCGAGGGCTTGAAGAATGGATTCATTGGGGTTAAGCTTGAATCTGGACCAGGCGGCACCCTCGGACGATGTAAAGGTCATGCGAGTTGGGGCAACCTGGTTGGGGCGAGCGGCCTTTATGGCGGGCAGAAGAGAAAGGGCTAGGAGGGCAGTGGACAGATAGTTGATCTGAATGGTCTCGTCATGGTTGGTGTGCTCGTTGAAGGCGCGCTTGGCAAGGACAATTCCGGCGTTGAGGAAGACGAGGTCGAGACGCGCGAGCGACTTGGCACGGTGGCCGAAGGATACAACCGAGTCGTATGAGTCAAGATCAAGCTTCCAGACCTTAATTGTACCGTCTTTTAGAGGCGGGATACGGCCAGCAACGAGGCCCGTAGCCGCTTCCCTTCCTTTGTGCTCATTGCGAACGGCAAGGATAAGCTTCTCGAGACCGAGATTAAGGAGCTGACGGCAGACCTCAAGGCCTATGCCACAATTGGAGCCGGTAACAATGGCTGTCTTGCCAGCGAGGTCGACATCCGTGACGGGCGTGGGCTTAAAGCTCAATTGCATGTTAATGAAGTGGAGGATACTTGCCTGCTTCTGGGGAGTAATATCGAAGGAGGGCAGGGCAGGACTCTTCTTTGCAGTAGCCATCTCGAGACGGCGTCATCTGATGATCAGCGGGAAGCGAGGAACAGAACTGTTAAGAAAAGAGGGAGATGGAGAAGGAAAAACATAAGGATAGACAGGAAAGAAGACAAAAAAAGAAGCGGAAAGGACAAGAGGTAAGGAGGGTACTTATTGACAGACACACAAAAGTCTTGTATCATTAAATGCGTATTGGAAGCATCTTATCTCCAAATGTGTCACTCGTAAACCCAAACTGGAGGTGAGCATAATAATGATGTGGGTTGGAACGTAAGATTGGCTAAGGGAGTTACTACTTCAAGCACTTGCTACACACCGTTCAAATCAATTAGTACCTGTGCATTGCCGTCTTTAGAAAACTTCATAAGTAAAGATGTGTAGATAATTGTATGAATTTGGCACCTAACTGTAACACTCATAACTCCAAACCATTGGTTAAAAGCTTCCACCCCAGATGATCACATACATTCTCTGCAATCTTTACTCTTCAACGCGGCACAACACCCAGCCAAAGTCTACAGAGCCGGTTGAAATGTAAGCAGGGTTTCCATTCTTAAATTCCAAGCCACCCAGCTGGAGACCGTATTGATCTTTGTAGCGACGACACCTGACTTTATCGTCCTTCGGAACAGGGAGTCCATCACCCAACACCATGACGCCCCTGACTTCGAGCTGGCTGATGGAAAGGTTATCAAAGTGTGTAAGCTTGCCAAAGGGGATGCGAACAGGAGTTGTAGATTGCTCGTATCCCCACCCCTTGATTGCGCCGACAACGACGACGGCGAGGTTGTTGTCTGACGCTACCTTCGCAACAGGAGCCGGCTTCGAAGCGGGAGAGGCAGACGCTACGGAAGCGATGGCTCCGATCATGGGGATGATTGTTGTAAAGTGCATGGTGGTTGCTGTGTTTGGGTTCTTAATGAAGGATAGAAACAATTGACAAAACCGATGGTTTGGGTTGTGATACTGCAGTATGTTGGATCTGGTTCACTTTGAGTGTACAAACAATTTGGTTTCGATCCTCCGTCCTTATATACGTAGAGACAGTCATCGCACTTCCCCTTTACGATTCTCGTATAATGTCAATTCAACCATGTCTCGTGATACTTTATCCAGCCCAAATTGAATATCTCGATGAACAGCGACTTCGGAAAGATAAATGACGCAGCTGGCCTGTTACACACCGAGGTTAGTAAGCTGACGTACACAATATATTCTTTCGTCTGTATTTTGCAAGGGAGACATTGAAATACGGGACTCTGTCCCTGAGTGGGCATATCTTGGTGCGGCTGAGGATCATATCACCTTTGCATTGAATGAGCCAAACAGGTCATATGATGAATCCAGCCCTTGGAGATCATGAAATGAAAATCCAAGCCAACACGGGTCAACATTCAATGCCACGTTGTATTCTGGCTGCCAATTCGAATCGAAACTATACGATGCTACTACTTGAAGAACTACGTTGCAGATAACCCTGGGACATCTATCACTCTGTTCTGCGGCGAGCTCTCCACCTAGGCTAATTCGAAAAATGTTGCCCATTTCGGACAATAGCGCTTCCTGGCTGTGAATCACGTCCGTACAGACATAGCACCACAGAAATAGAAAGTAGATGTCTAGTGAGACATTTGAAATTTTATAGGCTCAAGATGATAGATTCAATTAAATCCTTTAGCTACGTCTTGTTAATAGAGCCTCATCTGCCTGCAGTACTTATCCATAGCAATAAATAGTTGTTAAAAAGGCACCTGGTGTTATATCCAAGCAGGGATACTCTTAGTCCATGACTGAAATAGTAGAATCTCCACGGGGCCAAAGTTAAATAGAAAAAAAAAGACAAATATACCAAGCTGGATCAATAGACCGAATACAAGTAATGTCTAACGATTAATCCTGCACAGTAGTATAAAGAAACTGCACGGTGGCTAGCAGGGTGGCCACAAGCTACCCAGATCATTACCCAATTAAAAATTAGTTACTTCCACCTCGGTATTAACATCTCGTTTCTCGTTTAACTTCGCTCCCTTTTAAGGTAAATTAATTATACCTTGCTCCACCTTGACCAATACTCGGAATCGTATTAGTTATAAATGCATTGTCTATCTGCCCAAGGTTTTATAATAGGGTAGCTATTTTATTATTACAATCTTTACTGCCCCCTACTTCTATTACAATAATCTTGATGTCTGCACGGAAAACACGGTCCCGCCGCAAACCTCATACGAAATCTAGAGGCGGCTGTACTGAATGCAAGAAACGACACATCAAGGTAACGTATTCTCTGCTATAATTCTAACCACACCTTGTCTCTTATTTGCTCCTTACACTTACACTATGAGATGTTAGTGCGGAGAAGAAAAGCCTGACTGCAGATCATGTATCATAAGACATATAAATTGTTTTTATCCGCACCTCGAATCATCATCTGGAACCAGAGGGGGTTCACTCCATGGCGATGAACCACGCATGTCTCCAGAGGGAGAACAGCAAACACCACCAAGTCTTTCATCATGGCATTCGTCGGTTGTATTTACACGTAATACACCGCCATCCCGTCATGGAGTCGGCGATTTCGAAATACGGGATATCAGTCTCTCCCACCACTGGACAGTCCGGACAGGCCGCTCTATCAGTCAATGTTGGTCTACCGAGAGCCCTTGTGGTGTTGACATCTTTCAACTCGGCGTGAATCATTTGTTTGTCATGTATGGCATTCTAAGTGTCGCCAGTCTCCACCTAGCCTCTCACGAGCCTGTTGATCAGAAAAGGTATATCGAAACAGCTGAGATGCACCATAAATACGGGATAGAGCAGGTTCGGCAGTTGGACTGTGAAAGCATGGACACTCCTAGCTATGCACTTCGAGCTTTCTCGACCCTCAATCTTATCTATACGTTGGCTACTTTTGGTCCGCTGGCAGGCCTCACAGACGATTCCAGCCCGAAAGGACTCTCTATTGGCCCACAATGGATACATGAAGTCCGAGCTACGGCACCAAAGGTTGACATGTGCCAGTATCCGACTTCTCTCAACGAACTGGACAACACAATGGACTTTGCTGAAGAAGACGATTATTTTGTTCGCATACGCGAAACCTTCAGCCACGCCTCAGATGCAGAAGTCTATGATTCGGCTCTTCTGCTATTGAGGCGCTGTCATAGTCACATTTCCAGACCCCAAAGCGTCCATTCAAATAGCGCATCACCTTGTGACATGGACAGATGGTATACGCTTCTAGATTTTCTCTACAATCTTTCGGAAGAGTATATCGAGAGGCTCCATCAGCGACAGCCACCCGCTCTTATCATTTTGTCTTTCTTTGGGGCGACATTGTCTTTGCTGGGGGATTCTTGGTTCATCAAGGGTTGGACACGCTCAATAGTCACAACGGTGGATAGCATCTTAGGAAGTTATTGGGCACAATATACCGAGTGGTGCCGTGACATAGTAACACTTCAATTCATTGACGGTGACGAATAAGAGGAACACAGATTGGTGTCTGTGTTGTTCTTTATCTACTATATCCAGACTTTGCTAGGTTAATTGACTTCTACGAGCTTTCAAGTTGCAAGTTTCTCAAATAAAAGCACAAATAAGTTAAATTTGTTATCAAAAAAGATAAGCCATAATTAAGTCTTAAGATAGTACCCCTGCCATATGTTATAGGAATTTGTTTAGTTTTAAGTAACTCATTATACTATGTAAATCTACTAGAGGAGTTATCTGATCTTAAGCTTTAGTAAAAGAGATTTGATATAATAAAAATATTTATAAATTATAAGAAAGGTAGGGTACAATTTTAGTTACTGATTTGAGTGTCCTTTCAATGCTATTTACTAATAAAACGATTATAGCAGCAGATTCTTCTACCTATAATACCTTTATATTAAGAGTTTTATAGTACGTGATATAAAGGGCAGGGAAGCCCAAGATGGCGTCTTATATAAGTTTATACTATAATTACATTTAAGAAAATATTATCTACTAAATTCAACAGTCTTTACGGTAGTGTGAGATATTGAGACTGGTTGAGAGAGGTTAGAGGTGAAGTAGGCGTAGATTACTTACGTTGCGCGTTTTGGTTGGGGAAGAATATAAACATAGGAGCGGCGCAGTGTTGGGAATCAGTTCAGATTATTGTAAGGGGTATCGAGACAGCCCAGAAAAGTCTGCGAAGTGGGTTTTTAGATGCAAATGGGCTGTTTGTAAATGCTTGAAGAAACTGGCCTAGGCATTCGTGAGAAATATCACTGTGCACGCAAGGACGGCCTTTTGGACGCCCCTTGCTGCACTGTATACGAAACTCAAGATGGTATTTAAGGCAAGAGATATAAAAAAAGACATGCTTACCTTGATCCGGCGCCTCTGACAATCTTGACATGCTATACTTAATTTCTTATGTAATATGAGTACAGATCGTGTTATTGGTGGCACTTCCGCTTCTTCTCAATTAACGACTGCCACAGGCAAGTGTATCAATTATAGAAATACCCTTAAGCTGGTGGCTACACAAGAATTGAGCGACAAGTATTGCGATCTAACTTGAAAGAAAAAAAGAATCTTTACAGCTTTTAGAGATATACTACCTTGATCTATTAATTTGCTTCTTATGTTTAAGATCATAGTACTATACGTAAATTTATATGTTGAAATGTCTACCTAGCAATGCGAACAATAAAGCTAAGGCTCTTAAGTAAAGTATTATAATACAGTAATTATTTCAATATACTATACTGAAAAAAAAGAGCAACAACATACATATATATATACATATCTAAGGTATTAACATGTTATCAAGCAGATATAAATACTTTCAAATACCTAAGTAATAGCTCAGGCTTTACTACCCTCTTAACCAACACTATGTTAATCTATGCCACGTCAGAGTTAGGGAGAAATTGCTCGCAAGTCAATGTTATCTTGATACTACACATCCGAAGTCAAGCGGTGATGCGTAGCAGGAACAAAGCCCATTTTCATCCCGTGCTCGTTGCCCCTCTGTCGAATTGTCGCCAAGATCTCAGCAGGATGGTACAAGCTAAAGAGAAACATGACAAGAACCATAAGAACAGCATCAAAAATATAGAGGAATGCTTCATGCTTGAGTAGATACCCGTCATTACCTTGTAGGTACTCAACAGCTCTGAATATAGATCGAACCATAATCAGCACGCTGCCAGCATAGAGCACATACATATGCTTCTTCCAGGGAACCACATAAGAGCGTACTGTTGAAGATGTGTTGATGGACCAATTAAATGCGATAGCAATAACGATGAATAGACCAAAGAAGATAAGTTGGACGAACAGACCACCAATGATGATTTTGGCACCGGTGTCTGCAGCTTCTGCGGTGCCTGATGATTGATAGCCTCCACCTGTTGTGAAGACGCAGTTAGTATAATGATCTTTTGCGTAATACGAAGCCATTGATGGATAACACTTGACTTACCTCCTGCTTGGAGGAGAAATGAGACAACATCTCCAATGACAAACATCTTCGTAAGCCACTTAAGCGGAATCAGACTGCGTGATTCACCTTCCACCATAATAATAATCCGCCCAAGCTCCATGTAAATCGAGGCGGCGAAGAGGGCTGGAGCAACTAGTAGGAAGATAGCTTGGATGATATATGGGCCAAGCGTCCAGTCCGGGCTTTCTTGGCCAGATTTGGCACGGGCTGCATACCCAATAATTTCGACTGCAATAGAAACATCGCTTTAGTGAATCGAAACTTAGACCCAGGACGCTTAGCATAACTTACGGACACCACCAATCGCTAGCGGAATCATAAACCAGCATCTTTCCCGAATAAGCTGCCAGAAGTGAAGTATGGTGATGCCGATAAAAACCAAGGCCACGATGACAGCAGCTGCTATCGAAGGGTGGTAATGGTAAAGGCTGAAACCACCATCAGCTCCCGCGTCATCTCGATCAACAAGAAACATCGTGGGCAACGGATTAAGCGAAGGCGCAGGATCGAACACCGAAAGAGAGTAAAGTTTCCGATTAATAATAACCGCTGAAGGAAAGATAGGGAAGAAAAATGTAGAAGTTTGAAGGTAACGATAATGCAATGCGTCCAAGAGATCGTTGAGCCGGAATGAACGTAGGTGTAATAAAGAAAGAAAGTTATCGAGAATGATTGAAGCTTATGGATGGAAATGAAGACTTGTTAAAGCATGTTTTGAGAAGCCAGTTCTCCTACACAATCAGGGGGAAGCTTAGCGGGCTTACCGATTGTTTCAATCTACCTTGTGCACATTCCGAGCGTTACACAGCCTCAAAACTTCGTTAAACGAGCCCGTTTGGAAGAACTCGTTCACTCGTTCGTATCTTATGCTGGTAGGTTTACTCCTGAAAACTCGGACCCGCTGTCAAGTGCTAAGGCGCGCGGCTCAATCTGTTTCTATTTCCAGCCGCATTGACTCGTCGTTTTCTTTGTACGGATCAAAACATGAACTCATTTGTGCGCGTATTACGTTGGGTCTCATATGAGACAAGGGATCGCGTACCTATTACCAAGCGTCCAGATGGCATCTAAAATACGTTATATTTTCACAAAGTTCGGTAGCGCCTCTAGGTACTGAATTGTAGCCGATGCAGGCTTCTGTAACTCTTAGTAGCTGATAAAATAGGGCTATTAGCTTAAGTTAGCAGATATAGACGTTTTAAGCCCGCCTTGTTCCCTGGCAGAACAATTACTAATCATTAATTTTGTGGCTTGTTTGACCCCATCGGCGCTACCGAATCTCATGAAAATATGCAGTAGACTACGATGTTATCCACAGAATCTTGCCGAGGCCCCTCGGTGTTAAGAGGTTCGCTATGGGACCTACACTTACTCCGCCAGGCGCAAAGGTTTAGCCCAAGGTTGCAGGGCTAGAACACATCTAGAAGGCCATCTAGACGTAACGGAGAGGCATCGTTTGACCCATCGATTACATCAGATATCTTGTAGTAGTCTGCGGCAATGACCCAGCGGACCCCACTTTAGGTTGTGTGCCGCGTACTAATTCTTGTGCTAAGAATACGTGTGTAAATTAGCGGTGTCTCGACTCGTGAGATCTGATCCGAACCTACGTAGGCCTTTATGCCTGGGGTTCTGGCGGATTACCTTGGTGACAGTGTCTATTCATAATTTCTTTGCGCTGATTAACTAAATAATCTTAGCGGCGTAGTAAATGTTATTTTCATTCGACACGACTCTACGTGCACTACCCGCAGACACATGCTCTGACTCGTTACAAATCTCGAAGAATGCTCCCTTTGGCCAGATTAGACGCTGCAACGCCTCCTGTACAAAAACTCAGGTTCGATTCCGAAAGAAGAGATCCGGACCGAGCTTGCTATGAGCCGTAGTGAGTACGCCAATAAGCTCTTTGACATGTAGAACTAGTATACGCGTAAATCGGTTGCCTTTCAATTTTGGTCTACTCAACCGGTTGGCTTTGCGCACAGGTCTGCTTCACCACCGTTTAGCTCATTTCTACCTGTCAACGACGAGCCTTCATATTACATCACGTCCCTTGGATCGTAAGAATGGGGTGCGGATTTCTGTAATGGGAAGAGTTAATGATCATCCTCATATTATCTGCATTGAAGCGGGCACGTTTATTGCGTGCCCTACTCTAAGAGCGTGGCACGCCACCCGCATGGGATGATGAGACAAACGGCGAAAAAAGAAAATACTTTGAAGAATTACCTCGTCCAGGAATAGTTACATATCAGAGGATGGAATAGGATACAATTCTTCCACTAGGGCTAAAATCCAGCGCTCCTTTTCGCATTGTTCCCAGATGTGAGCCTACTTATGGTCACC
Organism: Fusarium camptoceras; assembly: GCA_004367475.1. Classification (NCBI taxonomy): domain Eukaryota; kingdom Fungi; phylum Ascomycota; class Sordariomycetes; order Hypocreales; family Nectriaceae; genus Fusarium; species Fusarium camptoceras. The sequence continues at coordinate 4,010 of QGED01000203.1, read as the reverse complement.
TTGAGGGTAACATGGGAGACTGATTGGTTGAAGAGTGTTTATATAAGATCTCTATCCAATAGGCAATTTTTCGAAGAACAAGGACAGGGGAGGTAACTATAAGCAGGGGATGACCATCAGTCCGTAAACCGACGTAAATCCAAGCCTAGTATCTTACACAGAATGTTTGAAATGGGGACATTGGTTCGCCAGGCATGGTCTTTAGCGCTGGACGAGCTGGGCCTCAAGCCTGTCGCCCTGTCCGTCGAAAGTTTCGTTGTGAGTCAAAGTGGCCGCAGCTTAAACCTTCAGCCTATGGCACGTTTGCGTACACGTGCACCTCGTTTATCCTCGCTCACATATGTTGCTAAGCCAGGAGGAGACTTGGACTACGTCAGCATGGCTCGGAAGGAAATTCGATGACCGATGTAACCTTATCAGATTTGCATGAGTCTCATTATTTAAGCAGCCAGCGCCCTGTTGCACTTCACAGACCATTCACCTTTAAACAGACAATACAAGCCATCGAAAATGGCCGACGATTATGGCTTTGAGCTTTACCGCTTTACTCCTTCCCTTGCGGCCGCGGGTGCCAGCTTGGCGGTTTTTGCAATTCTTACCATTCTTCATGCTTGGCGCATGTTTCGAGCACGCGCATTCTACTTTATTGCGTTCACTATTGGAGGCATTTGTATGTTAGGATCTTGAAGTCATCCGTTTGCCGAGTCCGAGCTAAACATGTCACAGTCGAAGTCGTTGGGTACGGCGGCCGAATATGGGGACATTACGATAAGGAGTCAATCGGTGGTTATGTTATCCAAGCTATTACGATTCTTGTTGCTCCTGCCCTCTTCGCTGCCTCGATTTATATGATTCTTGGACGATTGATTCGATCCGTTAATGCAGCACATCTGTCATTAGTGCCTGTTCAATGGGTTACACGAATCTTTGTTACTGGCGATGTCATCGCCTTTACTCTCCAAGCAGGTGGTGGAGCTGTTCAATCTGGGGGGAGTCTAAACATGTCTAGGATAGGCGAGAAGATGATTGTTATTGGTTTATTTGTGCAGATAGTCATTTTCGGCTTCTTTGTCTGCACATCTATCCTATTCCATTATCGACTTCTCCAAAACCCTACTGACTCATTGCAAGGCCCTATACCTTGGAAGAGATACTTACACGTTCTTTACGGTTCAAGTTTTCTTATTCTTGTCCGTAGCATCTTCAGGGTTGTTGAATATCTCCAGGGCAATGCTGGATATCTGATCTCGCACGAGATATTCTTGTATCTTTTCGATGCAGTTCTTATGGCGATTGTCATGGCTATTCTGGTTGTGTGGTATGTTGAGGGCCTGCAACCAGAAATCCTAAAGCCAGACTCTGAGGAAAATGTTTTCTCATCTCTTAACGCTGTGGAACTTGAAGAGCGGTGAAGGATGCATGGTTGGATTGACATGGCATAGAAAGGACGAATCACGGCATCGTGGGAAGGCTCTGGTCCTCTCCCACCTTCTTGTTCCCACTCTATCTCCTTGCTCCTCCTTTAGACAATGGCTCTAGCTTCTGCGTCACGCTGTGTGCGCTATAGTCCTGATCGATGTACTTCCATCCCCTGTCAATATCTCATAGAAAAAGGTTGAGACGACACCAATAAAACAGATCCTACTTCTTAAATGTACAACAAGGCATCATGCCAAGAGCCGTAAGACAAACTAGAATTTCTTCACCCCTATTCATATCAAATCGCTGTACAGCGGCGTGTAAAAAGCCACTAACACGTTTACGCTATGGTAATCTACTTTAGTACAATATGATAAAAGATTTTTTTAGAGCTTTGCTATAGACCGCAGACCAAGCTCGGTACATCGTTTATCCCGCATAAGCCATAACCTCACTCCACCTCGCTTTACCTCGCTGCCCCTCACTCCACCTCGCTTTACCTCGCTGCCCCTCACTCCCCTCACTCCACCTCGCTTTACCTCGCTTAACCTCGCTCCACCTCGTTCTCAATGCACCCTCAGCTAATCTTCTATCTAATGTCTTCGTCACCCACTTCAACGACGCCTTGCTCCTGATCTTCTTTTATCGTTTTTCACCAAGCACAAACACGGAATTGTCTCATCTTATCATTAGACTAGCCCTGCGGACTGATCTGACACCCGTACCAGCCTCTCGCTACGCGGATCGCATCGCATCGCTTTCATTTACACCCCTCGAGGTTGTATCAGCTGGTTCGTTCGTTATGCTTTTGTCGCCATGAGCAGGCAGACTAGTGATGTCGAATCCACGGTCGTTGTATCGATACCGCGACGGCCACACACGAAATCAAGGTCCGGGTGTCTTGATTGCAGAAGACGCCGGGTTAAGGTAAGTGCATCGCCGCATGTGGCTTGATGATGGACATATTCCAATGTAGCTCCGGAAAGTCTTGCTAACTCATGATGATATAACAGTGCAGTGAAGAGAAACCTGAGTGCCGTGCCTGTCGTCGGCGGGGAGTCGAATGCCAATATCCGCCATCTGCATATCACCACTCACCAGTTAGCCAACACGCTGATGAAGCCTCACCTGCTTCAGTTTCGACTTCAACTTCAACGTCCGGACAGCCAGCGAGCCAGTACCAGTGCCAGTGCCAGTGCCAGTGCTCATGCCATAACTTGTCACCAATCCCTGCTCTCTCTCTACTTCCGCGTCCTGCTATAACCACGACGCCAATATACGAACAATCTCTTATCATTTTTAGTGTCGAAGACATGGCGCTTTTCCAACATTGGAGTCTTCACACTAGTCTCCACATCTATAAGAATTCGAAGTTATCCTCCATTTGCCAAGTCGAATTTTCTCAATTAGCTTTGCAGCACCCATTTGTCATGCAGGCTATCCTCAGTCTAACAGCCGCTCATATCGCGTATTTAAACCCTGAAAAGAGGCTTCGGTATTTAGCTAATGCTGCTCATTACCACAACGAAGGTCTAAAAGGGTTTAGGGAAGCTATAGCCCAGAGCGACGATAGAATAGCTGAAGCACTATTCGTCTGGTCGGTCCTCAATCTACTATATGTTTTTGGTGTCTCTGGCCGACTGAGTGAAAGGTTAGGTGACAACCTGGACCAGCGTACCCGAGGGGATCGCATACTGGGCATAGGATTTATACCAATGATTTTAGGCGTTGTCACGGTCTTGGAATCATATGATCCTTTCCACACTGCAAAAACCGAGTCTTTTCAAAACATCCTATCGGTCGGGAATCTCGAGGAAATACAACCCCCTGATGAAGCTACTGATGCTGAAGATGTGCAGTTCTGTCAGTTAAGGAGTATCTGGGAAAATAATAATGATGCGCCGATTTATGAAGACACTCTGAAGGCCCTCAGACAATGTCGGTTCTATATGGAACAGTTCTCCAATAAGGTTACTGAAGATGCTGGCGACTTCAACAGATCTTGGCAAGGAGCATTTGCGTTCGTTGGTTTAGCCCCTAAGGAATACTTTCCTCTGCTACATCAGAGACAGCCCCCAGCCTTGATCTTATATGCGTTTTATGGAGGAATGCTGCACTCAATAGATGATTGTTGGTTTATGGAAGGATGGGGTTATGATATTGTAGAAGTAGTTAATAGTTTACTAGGTTCTTATTGGGAAAACTGGATAGCATGGCCAGTTAAAGTTGTTAGCTTAAAAAAGAAATAGAAATAAAGTAATAAGCTATGAAGTATTCTATTAATTATGTATATATTATAATCTTATATCTAATAAGTAACTATTGCTAGGAAAAGCGTATTGCTAAGATGTATATTAAAAAAGTACTCTTGTATTGCAATTAAGTTTAAAGATACTTTTTAGAGATATAGTTTAGTTTATAATTCAATTAAAGCCTTATACATAAACTAGCTATTTTCTTTTAAATTAAACTAAAATAAAAAAAGGAAGCTATTTAAATAAAGAAATAATTAATACAGACAAAACATAATATATATAAGAAATACTTATGTTAGGTAAGTATTTATACTAGTATACTATATACTTAAATTT
>QGED01000202.1:0-21324 GCA_004367475.1 Fusarium camptoceras | reverse complement strand
TACAAGGATTACAAATGTTAACGCTGGTACAAGCTCCAATTATCCTATAGAGGCTATAAGTCTTCAGATTTATATTATAGAATAATAGACACTAATTACTATATGAAAGGGCTACTAAAGGGCTTTATGAAGATACTAATATCTATATAGGAAGGTATCTTATTGTATTTAATAGATAGATTAAAAACTGAAGGTATTAAAGACCGGTATATCAGGGCCCAATTTTTAACAATTGTTATCCTTGTAACCTGTAACCATGTTTAAAAAACCCCTTCTCCTGCAACAGTACTTTACAGAGGTACCTATCTAGGTACGTACTCTTCAGCATGCTAGGTAGGTACCTAGGTACCTAGATATGAGGAAATGACCAACCCCCTGCTCCCTGCCTGCTGGGCCAACCCAACATAACGCCAACGCTTTCCCTTGTTCTCTCATTTTTGCTCCTGTCGTGTTGATTTCTTGCCCACCTCTCGCCTTTCCTCTCGTCGACGCTTTGAAGATTGATCAACTTCACCATTTTTGAGACTCGTAAACGCACCGTCATTTCCATCGTTTTGTTGTGTCTCGCTTTGACTGACTCTCACCCGACATTTGCTGCCCTACCCGTCTCACCCTTCGCTCACTCGCTCTTATCGACTTGGGCACGCTTAGCATCTTTGACAGCTCAAGTATCTATTATATTACTCGAAAGAAAAATCTATATATCCAACATAGTCGATAAAGCATCTTCGTCATCTACACGAAGACACGACTCCGTCGGTCGATCGTCGTCTGAAATCACCACCGTCGTTTTCTGGTTTCCTCGACCCCTTTCCTTGCCACATCTTACAAACATCGAACCGCCAACGAATTCATCATGCGTCCAACCTCCAACATTTTTCAGCTGGCCATTTGCCTTTCCGCGCTCGCACCTCTCGCCACGGCATGGCCCAGTTGGTTTCCCAATGCTGATTCTGTCGTAGTTCGACGAGTTGTCCCGGAAGATTGTATGTCAGCTCTCCGCATAACCTTTGGGCCCCTTTTTACTGACATTATGCACTAGTGCCCCAGGAAACCGCTGTTCTGAAGCCTCGTCAAGATTCCAAGACTGAAGAGGAGGAGGCCACGAGCACCAAGAAAAGCCCCAAGCAAACCAACCTGAACACAGCCAAAGTCGAAACTGGAACCGAGACCGGCACCGCCACGGAGGAAGATTCTACAGAGACCGGAAAGGAGACTGGGAAGAAGAAGTCTGGCACTGAGACTGGCACCTCTGCACCCAAACGCACGACTTTCTCTGCTGATGTGCAACCTGGCGGTTTGAGTATGACCTTGCCCGACACTATGTACGTGCCTACACCACTTATCAAGATCGGTGACTATGCCACCTTCGGCTGGAATTACACCTCCCTCGAGGGCACACCTACTGCAATCGACGTACTTGTCAGTCAGTCTTCCGCTGGTGAAACATATACTCTTACGGCCAACATGACGTTCGAGACGAACCCCACGTACGTCTGGGATACCAGCAAAGAAGCCAACGACCCTGAGGCACCTCTCCCTGTTGGCATGTACACTCTTATCATCAAGGATTCTGACTCTGCGATTACCGATGTGCCCTCTCCCGGCTACCTGGCGGTACAGAAGACCTTCCAGTTTGGCATGTACACCCCCGCCGCCTACACACCCTACCCTCAGTGGAACTGTGATATCTGTAACAACTAATTTCAAATTGGGTGTCACTTTTGTTACACTTGTTCTTCGGAGTTAATTTTGGAGGGTTTTCCGGCCAGGCAAGCATCAGATGGAAAAATTGTTTATTGTTTATTGTCTATTGTCTATTGTTCTTGGTCGTTCGGATATGTTGCAGTATAGGGAGGGCGTTGCTAGATGGATGTCCTGGTGAAGTCACCTTGGAGAAGTCTCAGTTTTGAATACTTTATGATATATTGGTCCAGGTCGACGGGAGTTGAGATCATTTGATGATTCAGTTTATTGTATACATCTTTTCTCGTCGGTCCTTTGTAACCGACAACAGCAATTCTTTTTTTTTTTTTTTTCAATTTCGTTTTCGTTTTCTTTCGGCGAAATTGAACCCTTATCCTGTGTTTTATAGCTGCTAGCCTTTTTCTTTATAAGTGCATGACTATGTTGTGACAGTTCATCGTAGGCGGAATGAATTTCAATCGCCCTGGAGTACTTATTATGTGCCTACTAATCTATTGGGTATATGGATAGGATGCGCAGGTAGTTTCCCCTACGATTGCAATCCATCACTCCTATTCAAGCAACCGCTACGTGCTTGTATTTTAAATCATACGCAATTGAAATCCTGCCCCCCTCTCTTCCTTATCCCGCCCTTGAAATATGCCACTGAAGTCAGCGTCGCCCAGCGAAGCCGCCTGTCCACCACGCACAGGCGCATGAGGCTCTACACGTCTACGACGCTCCTGGTTCGCTTTACTCGGGAACGTGGGGAACATACTCTCTGGTTTCGGCTTGGGGTCCTGTCGAAAATACTCATTCTGTAGCATTTCATGTGCTGACGGCCTGCGCTCAGGGTCAAGTGACAGCAGGTCGCCCAGCAAACCTGCACCTGCACTGGTAAGGCTGGGAAAGCGAGCCCTGACGACAGAGCCTGTAGCAAATTGTGTCTTGGGGAGACGCAATGAGCGTGCGTTGGGAAGACGTCGAAAACCAGGCCATGTCTCTTCTGTAGGAACGCCGCAGAGCTCAAAGATGTGCGAGACCTGATCAACTTCGTTTATACCTTGGAGAAGGGGTTCACGAGTGAGCAGTTCACCAAATATGCAACCCACACTCCACATATCGACGGCGGCGTTATATGTCTTGGCCCCGAGGAGGAGTTCGGGGGCGCGGTACCACAGTGTGACGACGAGCTGGGTAAGCTTGGGTGGAGGGTCTCCAACATAGCGTGCCATTCCGAAGTCGGCGATCTTCAGCTGGCCGCGGTTGTTGAGGAGAAGGTTGGAAGTCTTGAGATCGCGGTGAAGAATCCAGTTGTCGTGGAGATAGGCGATACCGGATGTGAGCTGGAGGAGAAGGCGCTTGACTTCGGAGGAGAGGAATGGCTCGGGCATATCTTCAAGGATGGATTTCAGATCGTGCTCTACGAATTCGAGAACCAAGAACAAAGAGCTGTAACGGTTGATTAGTATCGGTGATACTGGGTGAGATTAGTAGCTGGGTGCTTACTTGTCTGGCCGCGATACATCGCCACCAACAACAACCTCTTCAATGGGAACAATGTTCTGGTGCTGGCAATCCTTCAGTATCTGTATCTCACGTAGTCCTGTAACCGGCAAGCCGTTCCGATCCTGAGGTTCTAGCTTTAGTCTCTTCAATGCGACAACCTTGCCCGTAGCTTTATTCGTTGCCCGCGCAACCCAACCATAGGTTCCCTCCTCAATATCGTTCAATTTCTCATAGTTCTCGACGCTTCTGCACTTCATCCATGTGCCGGCCGGGAATTGTAGGAGCTTGACTGGGGGTGTGTTCTCATCATGTCCTGCGCCTGGTTCGGGTGTGATCTTTCGTCGTTTCGAGGGTCTGTCATCGTCGGCTTCGAGTGTACTCTGCCTCGCTGCAGCCTGCGCTCTCTTATCTTCCTCAATTTTCCGTGCCTTTTCTGCCCTTTTCCGTCTCTTTTCTTCTTTCAGCTTGGCATCGAGGCGAGCGTCTTCTTCTGTGTCGGCCCATCGCGATTTGCTAGACATGGCGGGCGCTATAGTAAATACAGAGATCTCTTCTGGTAAGGATAGGATGGGTTTCGAGAGAATCGTAGGTGCTGGAAAAGGAAGCAGAGCTTATTTGGACACCCGATTATGTACAAAGAGAACATTCAAGCTGTGGGGAGGACAGTGGTTGATGTTAAGGAATTCCTTATCTTATCGGCACCTAGGTACCTAGGTAGCTTTGCCTGGGGAAAGCATCGTCATGGGCGTTTTCTTATGAGTGCCACTACTTGGGTACCTACCTACTAAAAGGGACCGTTGCTCGTCCCTCGAGATTCTTATCTTCTGATTACTTGACTGGGTAATCAGAGACGCAAGATGTTCAGATCGCTGAGTACAAGGCATGTTGCTAAGTTTGCCAATACTCGCTGTGCGTGGCGGCCAAACACAGTCAACCCTTGTCTTGTCAAAAGCTTCTCATCTGGCATTCGCCGACATCAGGAAGAGACTGATGTCGATGTAGACTTAGAGAATGGTAGAAAGTGGTCGACCCCGTTGGCCAAACAACTCTTTGCTGCTATCTCAGTGAGTGAGCGAGCCCCTGGGGCATTAGGATACCATGTATGTTAACATTTGTCAGACAACTGGGCCTGTTCCATTAGCGAGCTACATGCGCATGTGCTTGACTGGTGATATTGGCGGTTACTATACTGGAGCTATTGGCCAAGGCCGAGATCAGTTCGGAACAAAGGGTGACTTTGTTACTTCACCTGAGATCTCACAGATCTTTGGTGAACTCATTGGTATATGGTTCATTGCTGAGTGGATCTGTCAGGGTCGACCAAAGCAGGGAGTTCAGATCATCGAGGTTGGACCTGGTCGTGGTACTCTCATGGATGATATGCTTCGAGTATGCAACAGCTCTCAATCTGTCAATCACTCTCACTAACGCGCTCTCAGACAATTCAACGCTTTCCTGCTATGGCTAACAGCATCGACGCTGTCTACATGGTAGAAGCCAGTCGTGAGCTCCAAACTGCTCAGAAAGAACTTCTTTGCGGGCATGATGCCTTGTCATCAGAATCAAAGTCGGGCTTTCACAGTCCCGACAAGTACAATGGCAAGCAAATCGTCTGGACCGATACTATCAAGTCAATCCCGTATGGTAAGCAATCGCGCCTCATGATTCTGCAGTAGCCAAACTAACATCATTGTAGAATCTGACAAGATGCCTTTTATAATCGCCCATGAGTTCTTCGATGCTCTCCCCATCCACAGTTTCCAGTCCGCTCCTGCTCCCCCCCCTCTACCAAAATCTTCTTCACCTACTTCAGCTCCCCAGCCACAACCTGAAAACACCAAGCTCACTATGGAATGGCGAGAGATGATGGTGTCACCGACGCCGCCAGGCGTCACTCATGCACAGCTCGGGACACCAAAGTCAGCGCAACATGAGCCTCCCCCAGAGTTCCAGCTCACTATTTCTTCTACCACTACTCGCCACTCTCGCTTCCTCCCCGAGACTTCCACTCGGTACCGCAAGCTCAAGAACATACCCAATTCGAACATTGAAATTTGTCCCGATGCTTCCATCTTCGCTACAGACTTTGCAACTCGCATTGGCGGCTCAGATCAACGCCCCAAGCCTAAGCCTAGTGGTGCCGCTCTCATCCTCGATTACGGAACTTCGGACACTGTCCCTATCAACTCCCTCCGAGGTATCCGTCACCACAGGCGCGTGAACCCCTTCACCGCCCCTGGCCTGGTTGATCTGAGTGCTGACGTTGATTTCACTGCCATTGCCGAGGTGGCTATGTCAGCGAGTGAGGGCGTTGAGGTTCACGGTCCTGTCAATCAAGGCGACTTCCTCGAGGTGATGGGTATTCGTGAACGTGCTGAACAGCTGACGAAGGCTCCTGGTGTGGAAAAGGGTACCGTTGACAAGATCGATGGGGCTTGGAAACGTCTTGTTGATAAAGGTCCAGATGGCATGGGGAAGTTGTACAAGGCGTTGGCGATATTGCCTGAAAATGATGGCCGAAGGCGACCAGTTGGATTTGGAGGCGATGTTTTGGGTTAGGCATCTTACTTAGATCATGATGGTTGGTCCTCAGCCTTTGCCCTGCAGGAATTCAAAAGAACAGCCTTTAAAAAGCATGCACGATGCAAACCACTGTATTTGCTTTTATCTATTGATATTGTACTGCTGCATGTTACGAGCCCCTGAAAAGGGAAGAGTTCTACACGATTAGGAAATCGCTTCCTTCATCAATGGTACTTGATCTCTGGCTGATTTATAAATACACGAAAACAATGCGCCAAAAGATAGCCCCTCGAATATTCGGCCCAAATCGATATCTTGACCCTCTTACTTCGATTTTACAAGTTTCGCATCTTCTTCGTCACTGTCATCGTCGTCCGAGAACTTGTCCCCATCCTCCCCAATGGCAAAAATAGTCTCGTTTTCTAGAGATTCACGAGGCGCAGTGCGAGCCTTCCTTGACTGCTGAGGGGCGCTTTGAGATGCGCTCGGAAAAGACAGACCGTTGGCGTTGTGTGAGTTGCTTTGAGGCTTGGCGATCTCGGCCTCTTCATCATCTGAATCTTCGCCCGGGACACCAATGTCACCAAGGTCAAAGTTCCCATCGTCATCTTGGGCGATCTCGTCACTCATGGCGAAGCGGCGGTTGTTGGAGGTAGGGCGCCAGAGATACGCGATCCATGCTACGTCAGCAAAGTATACAACGTTCAGCCAGCCATCAAGAATGAACCATCGTGTCTTCCAATGAAATGGAACGAAATCGGGGTCGCTGGCAGAGGCAAATGTGAAACTGTTGAAGAAGAAAAAGCCGAAGATAACCATGACACTGATAAGAATAGCCCACCAAAGCTTTCGGTACATAGCCTCCTTGGCATGCTGCTTCCTCTCCCGAAGATCCTTGAGGGTCCAATTGAGGGAGTTAAGGGTCCAGACATAGAATGCAGTCAAAGTACCTGCCAGAGGAAGAACAATTAACAGCACAAATGGACCTGCTTCGAGTCAGTGGATATTGCGTGGAAGAATGAGGAATTTCCTTACCGGCTGTCTCGGGGGTAATGGACAGGAAAGTGAGCGAGTAGACGAGGCCAAATAGGAAGTGGGCTGCTGCAAGCCATCGCACTCTGATCATGGTCTTACCTAGGGTGTGCTTGACCACACCATAACCCATACAGACGATAAGCAGCAGAAAGAACGAGAACGAGTTTCGGCCAGCGTTGAGGATTCCTACGATGGTGAGGAAAACTTTGGAGCCTATATTGGAGCCGTGGCGATTTTGATATTCTGCTCTTGAGTCAGATAGAGTAAACCAACAAGAATGTGGAACAGACCATAGAAGCCCCAAGTAATCAGCATTTCGACTACCAAGAAGATCAGGATTGCTGTAATATAGTTCTGCACGGCCACTGAATATAGTCAGTATAAACTTCATCAAGTTTCATATGTCCAAGGCACTCACAGATATCGTGTCTGTGCTGGTAGTACAGAAACCCCCAATACGCAGCGAGGAGCGCATACAAGATACTCATGCCGCCGTAGAATGGCAATTTGGGTATCTGGGTAGCCTCGAGTTCGCCATAAGCATTGCGGTATTCGACCACAAGCTCGTAGTTCTTGGTATTGACAACATCCGTAAGAACACAATAATAGCCAGTCTTCTTAATAGAGTAGTTGATGGGGGCAGCTTTGTTGAGATGGACCGCCTTGGTGAGGACGACGCTGGTAGATTTCTTGTCGACATCTGGGTGCAATATGAACTTTCCAATGTCGGTCTTGTTGCAGTAACCTTGCTTAACGAAATCGTCTCCGCAGACGCCGAGTCGCTGTATAAACCATGTTAACATGCGCCGATTGGGACGCCTCGGGATGCCACTCACGTTGCCGGGAACTTCGGGGTCCGGAATGCCTACGAGGTTTCTGTCCTTCCACTCGAATATCACAAGACTGGAAATCGGGTCTTTAACGCCCGAATCGCTGCTGTTGAGGAACTTGACGAGAATGAATGGGTCAACGGGTCCGCCCCATGAAGACCTGCTGTACATGCCTAGAGCCTGTTAGGTCTAAGAGTGAAATTGCACATGCTATATCATCGCCTACCAGTACAGTATTCTTGATAGCCCTCTTTGTTGCTCTAAGCGAAAGAAAAGTCAGCAAAATTGTGATGCAGGCGCTTTCCGTAGCTCGCAAGGCCTTCCCATACCAGTCCGATCTCATAAGCCTGGGCTGTCCAGAGGGACATACCCAGCACAAACAGTCCCGTAAGGAACTTCATGATGGTCGTGTCGTAAATACAGCGGTGGAATCTCCAGGGTGCTGAGAATAGACCAGGGATAACGATGCTAGAATAGGTAGGAAAATGTCCAAGTTGGAGCCAGAAAGGAGCTTGGAGACTTTAAGAGGCGGCGCTGTAGCTTGTTAATATATGGGGCATGTCGAGCTGGAGCCTCTCGAATGTCCTCTTTGCGCGTCGCAGTGCAGGAGAGAAACCTTAATATTATCGATGGGATGGGTGGTCAAGCTGTGGAGGAGGATGAATTGATGTACAGCAGGTAGGTAGTTGAAGGCAGTCGGTTCGTTGATGCAGGAGGGTGTCTCGAGTTGGAGATTCAAGGGAGCAAAAACGTGTATACGTAATTGGTCGCTCATGATGCCAGGTCAGCACCGGGCAGCACTCTCATTGGACAGATACCTAACAATAAGCCAAGGTCGTCTCAGGCACCATGCTAGTATCCATTTAAGGTAGTACATTAGCGTGGCTCATCATAGCCCGTACCTTCCATAGTAGATATCTGGGTAGGTACCTCTAGGTTAGTACCGTTAATAGGTACCTATCTACTAAGGGATTGTGGATGGAACATACATGTCATGACTTGAATCTTTTTCAATCCTACCTACTGACCTATTTCTTTTTGAACAGCGCAACAATGGGCAAAGGCACGGACAAGCTCTATGTAAGTCAACACCCTCGATTGGGACCATTGTTTCTTCTAACGTGACGTGCTGCGTCTTAGATCACGCACTCGGAATGGTCTTCGGCCGATGCGTTCTCCCCCAGTGTCGGTGCAGGCGCGTCTCGCAATCAACAAGCCAGCGCTTCCTTTCGTCGACTTCCCTTCAACTTTTGTGCCGCGAGCCTCCAACCCTTCAAAAACCCAGTTTGTACACCGGATGGGACAATTTTTGACGTGGAAGTCATTGGCGCATGGCTCGAGAAGCATCCCAACCAGAACCCCGTCACCGGCGAGCCTCTGCAGAAAAAGGATTTGATCCGCCTGAACTTCGCCCGAAATTCGGAGTCAGACTCACTTGGGGCTGGGCTGAGTGACGGGAAAGGCGATTTGATCGACCCAGTTACGTACAAGGTGTTTACTGACAACACGCACATCGTTGCTATTCGCCATGGCTCCTATGCCAACGTATTTGCTTGGGATACAGTCGATCGCATGAACATCAAGGCCAAATCATGGCGCGACTTGGTTGACGATGAAGAGTTCACTCGCACCGATATCATCACTCTACAAGACCCCCAGAACGCGGCGAGCCGCAACTTGAACCAATTCAAGTTTTTGAAAGAAGGATACGAGGCGCAATTAACAAAAGAGCAGGAAGAAGAGCGGAACGCCGGCAGCATCAACTCTAGTGCCCTGGGAAGCATGGGCGATAAAGTTTCACGCGCCAAAGCGGCAGTGGAGAAGGCGCGCAAAGCTCGCGAGCAGGGCGGCGATGTTAACCGCAGCTCGGTCACTTCAACTAAACCCACGGCTGCTGGCAGCTTTATCCGTCAGACCATGATCAAGGACAAGAAACTGGCTGCCAACTCTGCTGTGTACACAACCGGCAAAGCCGCAGCTAGTTTTACTAGCACAAGCTTAACGCCCGAGACGAGTGGCGAGAGAGCCCTGCTTTCGGATGAGGAGTATATGTTGAAACCCAAGCGCGTTAAGACTACTGGCTTTGCTAGGGTTGAAACCAATCTAGGCGACCTGACAATTGAATTATATCCAGAGTTTGCTCCAAAGGCTGTCTGGAATTTCATCAGATTATCCCAAACAGGTTACTATAGAAATGTGGCCTTTCACCGAAATATCCCCAACTTCATGATCCAAGGGGGTGATCCTTCGGGAAGTGGTCGAGGCGGGCAGAGCATTTGGGGCAAGTATTTTGATGATGAATTCGATGGTCCCATGTCGCACAATGGCCGCGGAACCAGTAAGTGACCCCCCCGTGTGTTTCGTTTCAATCATTACTAACCTCACGCTCCCAGTCTCCATGGCCAACAAGGGAAAAAACACGAACTCGAGTCAGTTCTTCATCGCTTACAAAGCAACCCCTCACCTTGACCGTAAACATACAATATTTGGAAAGGTTGTCGAAAACCTAAATGTACTATCAAAGATGGAGAATGTCCCTACCGATGGTTCTAACCGTCCCCTCAACAAGATCGTTATGAAGGATGTTGTGATCCTCCTTGATCCATTCGCCCAATTCCAAAAGCAGAAACACGAAAACGAGCTCCAAGCAAAGGAGCAGGAGAAGATCCGGCTGCAAGGTGGCACAGACGATGACAAGACGACATGGACCGGCAAACGTCTACGAAACGATGGCAGCATCGAAAGCACAGGCTCTGGAGGAAGTGTTGGCAGGTACCTGAAGGCTGCCAGTCAACAGGGCGTAACAACAAACACAGAAGCAGCCCTGAGGGATGTTGACACATGGGAGGAGCCAGCACGCAAAAAGATGAAGGGGGGTGGTTTTGGCAATTTCGATAATTGGTAAACTGAACGGATACCCACTGTTTACGCAGGCCAAAATCGTGAATAGCTCGAGGGTGCTGGGTACGTGCACTTCTAAATCTCATTCCTTTTACTAGAGAATCATGCTAAGAAATGGCAAGGCCCGCCCGACAATACTCCAACCATGGAGTACTATGCATTCGTCATGGTGCCCAACTGAACATCGAAGGAAATAGTAAAAAGTTGGCAACCCGCATTGCATCGACCAGATGCATCAAGCATAGGGTCATATATCAAACTAGCGAAGGCAGGGCGCTCGAGTCTATTGGTGGGAGTTCGTTGAGGAGCGACGAACTGCGGATGGAAAGGCTAACTTTCTGCTCTTGTAATAATCCTGCAACCACACGCGCTTGTTCCAGACCAGCTTCTCTATGTATGGCATAGAGGCCTTCTACGGCGTACCGTTTAGTCTCTGGAGCACAGGCTGATGACATGCCAAGCATGTACAATGGCCAAATAATGGTATTATTGGTTGAAGCAAGGCTCATGAAACGGGTGGCATCGTCAGCTGTAGCTGTTGATTGTGTCGGGTCAAACATTATGGGACTGCCACCGCTACTCGAAACATCGTCACCGGTTCCGAGTCGTATATCTTGAACAAGAGACGTCGATAGTACCCGAGAAGCTTGCTTCTTAGCAGCAATTGATACTGTATGCGCTGGGTCCTTTTGACTGTTGATATCCCGGATACTAACGACCCCAAGGTGCTGAGGGATGCTTGCAGCGATTGATTGTCCGAGCATTTTCAGGAGTCTGACAGACCTGGCAAGAATCTGAAGATGAGTTTCCGATTTTGCAGAGGCGCCGGATGACTCGAACACTGCACACAACTTCTCGACAAAGGTTTCCAACAGTAGCATGCGGATGCCACGCACCATATTCCAAGTCGTGGACTGGAGAAGACCTGTGTAGACATGACAAATCTGTCCTACAACTCGCGGATCCGGTTGTGTCAGCTGTACACGATGATATCTCCAACCCTCTGGCAGCCTAGTGAGAATTGAAGAAATTTCCTCCTGAACGTTAGATGTGGCAATGATCATATCATCGAGATCAGAAAGTGTGCCTGATCTGATGTCGTGCCGAACCTGCAGTGCTTTGTAGATTGGAAATGCTACGCAAAAGTCAGGCCCCATAAGTTCTTCAGAGGAAGGGATTTGGCGGCGAAGATCTATTAGTGTCTCTGGCATGGGAAGCCCGCTTTGAATGCAGCTGATCAAGACCGTCTGGCAAAGCATAAGGAACATGCGGGCGCCAGCTTTGCTCCGAAATTGGGTAGCGCCCCTGATGCTCGCAAGGGCAGCAGCTCCGTTAACATGGTCCTGCCAAGCACGCATAGTGTGAGCACTGTAGCCCGAAACGAATTCATATGTGCCAAGAATTAAAACAGCCAGCATAGTTGTGTCCTTCACTACTTCTATCGGGTCACGAAGGGCACGGTGCGTTAATCCGAGCGCGATAGCGTAGCTCTCTTGGGCGCGAGTCATAAGCTCAGATGATCGGAGACTTTGAGAGCATTCTGCAAGTCCAACAGCCGTCATACTGACAGAAACTGGACAGAGCTGAGACTGAGCTGAGTCTAGAGGCTTCCATACATCGTATATGAAAGCATAATTCTGGGACGAGCCACTGTTTGCCGCAACGTAACGAGAAAAGAAGAACGAGATGCCTCGGTCCTGAAGCTCAGGAGATAAAGCCCCTTTTAGAGGAGCGTCGAGTTTGGATGATCCACCATTATCGATGATATCAAATACGCTTTCCGAAGTCTCTGAGGGGGAGAGGCTCCAGTCGTTGTTTAAAGCTGAGAGTACGGGCCGGCGACAACGAGCAGCGTGATTTCGAGCACGTCTGTCATTCGCCTTGTCGGGGCTCTCTACTCCGGGGACAGAAGACAAGACTCCACCAGATATCGAATCAGCAGCGAGAGTCGGTGATGAGTATATCGGTTCAACAGGTGTTAAGGGAGATGGAGATGGAGAGGGCAACCCCTGACCGGCAGGGTTACTCCGAGACGGAACGCGAGGTTGGATCCGTTTTCTTTTTACTTTCTTGATGACATGAGAACTCTCATCTCGAAACATTAAATCAACGAGGTTTCGATAACCGGGGCAGGCTATTCCCTTCTTCGAACATTGTGTGCAGGCCGGCTCCTTTTGGTCGCACTTGAGATATAGAACATAGGTCAGTAAGAGGACTAGACAGCAGGATGTCATTGCCATGGCGTCAACGAGTGTTGTGCCATTGTAGGGATCGTTGGGAAATAGTCTCAGTTGGTCATAACGGGCAAAACTCACACGAATCTTCCGACCACGGCAGGCGGAGCAACCGCCAGAAGGCTTCCCACAATAAACCATAACAACTTGAACAAGGGAGAGGCACGGTCTGGTAATTGATCGTCCGAGCTAACCAAGTTGCAATCGGGAGAGAAGCGGACGAATAGATCTGCTGGCGCTTTTGCAGGGCATGGCCAAAGTCAGAGGATTCGTGTCGCCTCGCAGTCGCAAACTCTTGGCTAAAGAAGCAGACCCTGCCGAGGGTAAAGAAAGAGGCGGTTGTATCCCGAACGTCAAGTCTTTACTGTCGAGGGCTCGTATCATAAATCGTCAATCATCAGTCATAACCGTAAGAGTCGATGCTTGGAATAAAGGGTGGGAGAATTGTATCTTGTTGTGCAATCCACTAAAGGGAGACGAACGCAAGGTTGAATTAAGAATAGATGTGAGAAGGAAAAGAAGAGGGATGGACAGCGCAGGAGAGGAAAGAATTGGATGAGATGGATGCAACTTGTTGCGTGCAGATTGGGTGGGCAGCGCTGCCGGCATGGCTGTGTTTTGTGTTCCTTCGTTCTTTCCCGTCTTCCCACCCGAGGTCCACCAGTTCGGGGGCGCGGTAATGCATACTGGATTGGTGGTCAGTAACTACCTCCATAGCCTGCCTACCTAGGTAGGTAGGCAGGCTAGTACCTGTACTCAAGGCACTTTATAATCCGTAAAAAGGAAGATAAGGTACCTACGTATCGTAAGTTAAGATGAGTTTTAGAAATACCTGGACAGTAAAGCAAGGCTATTAACTGGATATTAAGAGCAGGTAAATGATATGTTATTTTAATAGTTACCTGCATTTGAAGAAATTCCCTGTTATAATAACTAGCTTACATATAATAACTTACTACTTAGCAATTAGATATTTACTGAGAATCTATCTAGCTTCATCGATTTCAAAGTTGACCCCTTGGGCAGGTCAAATCGAGGGCTTAATCCAATTGATGTTGCCCACAGCCACTGAACTCTAACTATCACCAATACAGCTACACACGCACATAAGGCTGAATTAAATGTTTACTATAGTTATTAATTGAGTTAAGCCCTGCTCTGTAACCTAAAGACAGATAGTATACAGATACTTAAGATAGGTACAACAAGTACTAACCTACCTTGTACCTTGGTAGATTATAATAATCAGGTACGTGCAAAGATTCATATATTGGGCTATCCTACTAATCTCGCCCACCGACATAAATGGTTAACAACTTTGGTCTTCCGTCGTTTAGAAAGCCGCTCTGGTCAACTCCCCCAGATGCTCCAACGTCGTCATACGGAAACGCATATCCCTTACCTTCAAGCGTAACCTCATGACATATTCTTGAGTAGTGATTCGTCCTGCCCTGGTCCCCCCCTTTACAATAATATTGCTCTGCCTTCTCGCCCTCAGGCTGTCGGCAGTTGGCCGATAGCGTGGTCCGGTTCAGCGCCGCCGCAAGCCGGGCTCCGACGTTGAGCTGCGCAGGCGTAACGTCCGGCCCCCCCGCAAACGGCCCGGAGCTGCATGATACAATATCCCGGGTTGATGGCTTCTCGAAGGAAAACTTCAGCTTATCTTTGCCCACATCTTTGAAGACAAGCTTCCCGTGATGCACTCGACCCTTGATGTCGCCCCATTCAGCCTGAGTGTTGATCTCAATATCCTCATTCTCATACCGCTTCCAAGCCGCGTCAATCTCTGGCGCGAAGTAGTCCTCCAGCAATCCCGGGTGCAGTTCTGCGGCAGCATTGATACTCAGGGCGCGTAGATTAGAGCCTGACTTGGACTTGACCACAAGCTTCTCCCATCCCGCGCCATCCTTTTCACCCTGACGCTTCAGCTCCTCGCAGACTTGGTTCAACCCGTCCTTGGGCAGACCTAGCACATGCGTGACTTGGCCAGCTTCGTTCTCGAGTTCAAGACCAATTGGCAAGCTCACGAAGTCGACGTATGAGACGTTGATGTACAACTGATCTTTGTTATAAGTGAATTCGCAGAACCCCCAGTCGGCGTCAAAATTGGGGTCGGTGGGGTTCATGACAGATGGTTCTACCACCGCAGGTCCAGGATTAAGCAGAAATGTAAGAGGAGTTCCCTTGCAGAACCAGATCCGGCCCCCGAAGATGTGCGGTATTCGCACAGTCTTTTGAGCTCCAGGTCCGCCGACGGGTATGGCGATGTCTGCGTCCAGGGGCTGTAGGATCTCGGAAGGGGATTTGGGATGATGAACTGTCTCTCCATCTGCGAGAAGCATCACCACGCCTTGCTCATCTCTGCCTGTGACATGGGCAAAGAGCGACTTTGTGTCGGTATGGTTGGTGAGCACGATGTCTAGAAAAGGTTCTGTAGGCATGGCTTTCGACTCTACCTAACGTTAAATAATGTGACGCATCGGAGTCGGTAGGAGAGCCTGGGGAGCACCAAGCACTTATAAGAGTTGCTCCCCAATGATGCTTCTGCCTTGTTTTGAGCCCCGATTTATTGGATTGGATTCTTGGCTAAACCTCAAACAAACGACTTGACGGAGCATGATGGATATCATCATCATTCTAATCCACCAAAGCTCAATCTACATCGCTGACTAACCATCTAGGTAGGTATCGAATTAGTCTAACTAGGTAGGTACCTAACTATATATACATTGCCTAGGTAGTAACAGACACAGTGGTTTTGTTTGGTGGTTCTAAGCTTGAGAGCTACCTACTTTAGTACTTGCCTACCTACCTAGGTAGGTAGGTATACAGGTCTACTACGTCAGTGCTTAAAACACGTGCTGACCAAGATTAATGGTATCCCCAAGCTGTCGCTACGTACCTAGGTACCTAGTCCTCACAAGAACAACACAGCCAAGACAACCCCTAGCAATAAACCTCCCAACAAGCTAGCATCTGTATGTGCCGCATCAATTTGGTCATTGTCACCCAGATACCCCTCAGAGGACCTTGCATTGGTCATATTCCGGATCGCACAAACTGACGCTTTCCTAGAAGATCTGTCGCATTGGCGCTCTAAATATGATTGCCGCCCACGATCCGATGAGTTGAAGTAGGCATTGACATAGCTGACGGTGACTGTCGCTTCTTTTGTCGGCGGACCACCAGACCATAACGGATTGCCGTTGCTCCAATGCTGGATGATTAGGTGCCCTCCAGCAGAAGGCATATCACTGCCTTCCATTTGGGCGAGTAGTTTGCCATCGGTATAGAATAGGACATGACCGGGAATGTAGTCGAATCGATATTCGTGGAAGGCATCTGTCGGGTCAAATTCCAAATTCACCCTTTTGAAGTTTCCGGTCTTGCTGGCATCATAACCGGCCTCCAAAGATGCCATGGACTGTACAACGAGGTTGACAGGGTAGACGCCACCATCGTGATCGAATTCTTGTGATAGAAACTCGACGTCGATCTCTTGGGTATCGTTGAAATACTGTCATCCTGTTAAATTTGCTCGGCTCGGGAGCCAGTGCAATTCTCTTACCCAGAAGAATGCTGCACACGTGCCTTCCGTGTCTGTCAATTTCATTCCAGCTCGGAATGATCCCCAGTGAAGGTCGAGTCTTGTTGTATCTATCTCGCTGGCTGAAATTGTATTGTCTTTGCTGATGACACTGCTTACATGCAACTCAACGCCAGGATCCTGGCCTGGCTTGTCTCGAGGCTGCGTTGCTTGAATGACAACGTTTGAGGGTTCAAAGGCCTTGCTGTAGTTCCCTCGTCCATCTTCTGCTGATACTGTGAATTCTTGAGCGACCCAATCATGGCTCTCGTCGATGCTTTGTAGTTGACTGAAGTTTGTCTCAAGTCGATCCATAAACACCACCAACCCTTCACCCTCCAATCCTTGGAGTGAATGACCACAGTCACAGGCGCTGGACGCTAGGTGCACCATTGTAATAAGGACACCGAGCGATGCAATCATAGTAACAAAGGAAAGTGTCATGCGATCAAGCTTCGTGAAGTAATGAAAGTGTCTCATACCACTTTGCAAATTTGGATGTGAGATGCAGGCATAAAGCAAGACAGCCAGGACAAGCAAGGCATGTGTGTACTATACCTGCCTAGGTGAGTATCTCCACAGCTATAAGGAAGTTGGCTGTTAAGCGAGGCAAGAATTCCTTTAAGACTTCCGCTTCTTGCTAGTTCTCTAGCCTTTATAGAAAACGCTTATTCCAGATTCGAAGTAAGGTACGAGGCAACGTAGTAGAGTACCTGGTTAGTACTACTTACCTGCCTTGGTACTTAGGTAGTAGGTACTAAGGTACCCAAGTTGAGGAGATATACGGGCTTGCAAAAAGCAACATGGTAGCTCAAGCACACACCGAACTGAATGAAGGAAGCATTTCAGCTATTCCAAGTGTAAGTCTGCGAGGTTCCATACCAAAATACCAGCAGGACGCAGTAAGTATTGGGGTAGCCCTATTCAAGTTCTCATTCATCTTAAATGGCCATACTATCAAGTCACTGACTTGGAAAAGTGGCTAGAACTTTTGCTGCAGGTCTGTAGGCAATCATGTTATATGTAGCATCGCAAACTGGCCCTCCAAGGTGTGATAATGGCATTCGACAGGTGTTGATTATTGAAGCAAACACTATTCATCTATACACGAGTATGGGCCAGCATCCTCTCGACGGCATGCTATGTGTGGCACTGCGCCTAAAGGGCATCCAAGTCATGCCCAGCCATGCTATTGCCGTCCCATGGCCGCGAAACAAACAATCTGTATATCGAACAAGGTATCTGGAAGCCAAATCGAACAGGCAGAACGAAATCAACAATAAATCAACCCAAGGACTAAAAAGAAAAGAGTAAGAAAAAAATAGAAAAGGCAGATCAAAGCCGACCATTCAATTCAGGATTGCATGTCGGAAGGAGTTCCACGAAAAGATATTAGAAAGAAAGAAAGAAAGAAAGACAAAAAAAGAAGACCATAGTGGTACCACAGCATGAAGAACAGAGGGAATAGAAGGGGATAACAACCGTCTTGGACCAGCCAGCCATCGCAATAATTAGTCAGCGCTGTCACTGAACAAGTGATCCGGTTCCCTCTGCTCGGGGCGTCCCAATACGAAAACCGATTCCTGATCCCTTCCTTAACCCCTATTAATGCCATTTGACCCTTCGTAACCATGCAAAAAAAAAAAAAAAAAGACGAGACGCAGAAATGAAATCATGTGCCCGTTAGAAACACAAAGCGCAAAACGGAAAGCGACGAGCTGCAAAACTGGACATTGCGATTACCCGCCCTGTCTCGGGTATCGCCAAGGAGATAGTGAGATGAGAACCATAAGGAGGAGATCAACGAGTCCAACACCGAGCCTTTCGCGGCAGAATTGACTAACTCGAAAAAAAAAGAAGAAAAAATCAACCCGCAAACAAAACCAGGCGTAACATGAAAAGCCAGAAAAGGTATATGCCTAGGAGACAAGGAAAAAGCCCGAACCAGCCCAACGGCTAAAAACAAAATAATAATAGGAAAAGTCATTTCAATCATCACCAATTAATTTTAGTACACGCTATCCTCATCGGCCCCTTGCGAGATCATCGAAGGCGTGGAAACGTTAGAGGAAGCTTCAGGGTCATCGACGTAGCCGACAAGAGCCTGAGAATGCAATTTGAAGGAATCGCCCATTAGTCTTGTCATGCTGTGAAATGGTTAGCTATGTCATGCTGAGATATCTGAGCAATTAATACATACCCCCAAACAACTACTTCGTCGAGTATGGACCCCCAGAGTCTTGCAACGACTGCGCTGAGCTGAGACATATAATTCTCATCGATCTCCTTGACCAGGAGTTGCCGAACTTTGTTGTACATAGCCAGCTCCTCCTGGATAGCAGGCTCTTCATCGTGTTCCAGACGATAGAGCCACAGTGATAGAATAATCATCAGGTCCATCCCACATAGCGCGTGCTCGACGCTCCAATTGGTGGGCGATACACGAGCAATCCATCTAACTCCCTGAGAGACAACTGTTTCTAGACAGTTGTAGCATTCGTCAATAACCTTGACCATCTCGCTTGAGCGCTTTACACGGTCACGAGCATGCGTCATTGCAGCTGCAACTTCATAAGGCTCGTGATAGCGCAGCGCTTCTTGTACTGCTTTGAGGTCAACCTCAAGACGTGCACGAGCGTTACGGTACATAGCCTTGGCATTGAAGATCAAGGGATGACCCTTATGAGGGGCACTGATGGGAACGGGAAAAGCCTCGGTCTCACACATGTCGACTGATTTCTCCCATGTCTCTAGTGCCAATCGTAACTTGTACTCGGTAACCACGTCTTGCAAGGCTTCAGGGCTCCGCTTATGATACCAGACCTCGAGAAACAATGCATTGATCATAACGCGAGTACCGAATGTGCTGTATCGAAGGGTCTCGCCCTGGAAAAGATTGTCATGAGCTTCCATAAAAGTCACAGTCGTGGATGCTGCAAGGTGTTCTTGCCACGTCGTCTCGTCTGCAACCTGCAAGTTCCAAAGTGTTTCGGTGGAAGGAAGCTGTAAGTCTTCGAATTCGCTGAAACTGATGGCAGGAGTGTGATTGTATGTTAGAGTTAACAGCCCAAAGAAGATGTAGACTGCATAGTAGGTGCGACGGCAGCCCTCATCCTCGACCCATTCAGCGCGAGTTGGTTTGGCGCCGGTACGGGCCTCCTGGCGCAGCTTGAGTTCGTACCTATTACCAGCGACCATGTTGGCAAGTAGACTCTTGATTGAGCACGTCCATTCCAGGCCCTTGGGATCACCACTCCAGCTGGCAAACACCATGTTAAGCAAGTTACTCTGCATTGTCCACAAAGGACATTTACGAGAGCTGAAGTTCTCCTTACTTTGGAGGAATTGGTTGACTAGGACTTTAGAGCCAATGTGAAGCATGTATGCTTGTTCTTGATCAAAAGCATAGAGCGCACCGATGCTGAGAACTGCCAGTAGCAACTGGGGCGAGACTTTTGTAGGATGGAACGAGGCGGGGTGTAGGAAAGGTAGATGGTGGTGAAATAGGCCGAAGTATGTTGAAAGATATCGGTTCAATGAGCCAAGACCAGGCAGGCGGAAGCCCTCGGGGATAGCATGTTCACTGTCCGCATTGCGAATATTGTCCAGAATAGTGTTGCGCTCATCGTCGCCCAACACTTCAGGAGCCTTATAGCCAGCCTTGGAAGATTCCGAAACCCATGGAGAAGGTGGCGCGCCGGCAGAGTTTGGCAATGAGTTGATCATTGATTGCAGAGCGGGAACTAAGCCGTTGCAGTTTTGGCCATTGATAGGGGGGAGCTGATTAGATTGAGGCTGCAGTGTGGCCCCGCTAGCGAAGGATGGCTGCGACTCGAATGAACCGGACGCGCTGGAGGTGATAGAGTGTGCCTTGGGTTCGGCGACAGACTGAGACATGAAACCATCCCACTGGACTTGAGGTAATGCAATGGCGCCAGATGGGTATGTTACTGTAGACTCCATGACAGAGGCGTTGTGAGGCGAGTATGTTATTGAAGGACTGTCTTCGTATGAGTGGTCTTCGCGCATTGCGGCTGTGGCCTTGTGGTGTAAGTCGGCAACGAGCATAGCGGCAGCCTCAACATCAAACATGGCATCGGTACCCGATTCCATTTGCTCCAGGGTGGAAGTATCGATAGCGATGGATGACTTGGAGGGCGCGCCGACAGCGCGTGTTTTGGGGCCAGCCCGACGTTTGCCATCGCTGTGAAGTGGGACGCCGCCATCTTTGGCGTGGACAGTACGGTCATGTCTGAGAAGAAGATCGCGACGGACGAAAGTGCTCCTGCACTTCATGCACTTGAAAGGTCGCTCTTTTGTGTCTGTAGGAAGGTCAGCTTACCGATTAAGAGCGGAGGGGCCGGGGCATGGTTATTGATGGTGGAGTTGAGACAGTGTGGTAGACATACGTGATCGTTCATGGCGACTTCGGTGTTCGCTCCTGCTAAAAGCCCTATTGCAGAACTGGCACTTGTATTTGCGTTCGGGTGCTAATGAGGCCTTTCGCGAAGAGGCTGTCGAGGCCGCAGGAGGCGGGAGGACTGCTACGTTGGCACCGGGCATCTTGACGTAGTCGGGTCGCGTCTTCCAGGCGTGGGATAGCGACAGAGGACGACGGCAATGTTGCGATCGGAAGTCGGGCAATTAGGCTGGGCCCGACAGCACGATGGTTGAATATCGTCTGGCTCGTAGAATATTGTTACTCTCGCTCTTGCTCTCGGCTGCTAGCTCTTCGCTTGCGCGCGCTCCCGTGGGGTTTAAAGGGTGAAAGTTGTGATCTTCAACGTGATGATGGTCATTGGATATGATTGATCGAAGGTCATGGAGTGGCTGAGTTGCGTGTTGGATAGGGAGAGGGCTCCAAATAGCCTCTTCGAAAAGTTTGTACGGGTCGGATGATACAGGCGAAGTGGTGCGAGATAGTTGTCGAAAGAGTCGAGCTGGTAATGGAGGGGAAAGTAGGAAGAAGGGGATAAAAGCGAGGGGGGGCGTAGAATACTTAGAGGGGCGGACGGGAGAG
>QGED01000201.1:41310-70454 GCA_004367475.1 Fusarium camptoceras | reverse complement strand
GGGGGGGAGGGGGGGGTGTTACATTTGCATTCATAGAACGAACGATATCCAAGGTACCTACCTAATCAAGGATGAATGGATATCACTAACGGGCATTATGGATTATGGATCCTGGAGTTGACAGTGATGATCCGATTCAGAGCCCGCTCCGGGCCCTGGGGCCGAGTTAACCGGGCTCTCAGTGAACTGTAAACTTGGCTACGGTGGGGTAGCTGCGCTAGACCCACTGAGCTGTCGGTGGAGCGCCCCATAAGTTCACACTCCGGGGAACTTTCTCTGCTCTTTTGACTTTTTGGCTTATTCACTTGTTTCTTAGCGTAGATATCAGATCCAATGACCATCAACGGCCCCTGCAGTTAGCATCAGACTAATGCAGTGCAGTCACACTCTTTTAGAGTCAGTGAATGTCAGCCACTTTTTTCTTTCTTTTTTTTTTTTACTTCTTGTTTTCTCTCAGTTTGCTCCGACTTGGGTCTCTGCTTTGTCTTATCTCTGATTAACCTTCAACCGAATGCGCCGCTAAGACATGCAAGGGGCAGGGGTTGCTGAGGTGAGATGAGCTGTTATTGACTGATAGAAATCAGTTCATCAACATTGATGCTGATGCTGATACTGACATGGCAATCCCGATTCCCTTGCCTACGGTCAGTGAGACAATGATTGACTGATCAATGGCATTATCAATTTGTCTTGGGACAACTCATCAATCTCTTATTAGGTATTTTCTATTGGTGACTTACTACAGAAGCCGAGGTTATCTGTAGACTAACTGTTGAACTCTACCTAACCAGGGCGTTCAAGCTTACCCCGTGGCTTCACAAGTCATATCTTACCCTGCATACTTTACAATCAAAGGATCATGCAAGGGATCGGAGATGATAAACAATGGAATTGAATCTGGTTCCCCACCAACTAATGCAATGCACCGAGTTGCTTGATAGCAACTCTATATGTCTCCTTGTATATCCAACCTAAGCTTCTCAGTAACATCTCTGGAAGAACAAACTATACACACTTACCCGTTAGCCCGGATTAACGGTATTTCTCAACAATACAAAACTCAACGTCCAAGGACCAACGTTTCATCTCGTGTTTCGTGGTGACACCAAAAGCTGTGGCTGAGACTTGTTTGATACTGGTGAGTAACTGCTAATGTTTGGGTGAAACAACGGCTGAGAATGCCACTCACTCACTTCAGCCTCAAGAAATACATTGTTCCACAAAGCTCTCAACTCAAGATTGCACCGACTGGTCCCCTAGTCGATAGCACAAGCGGGTGGCGCCGCCAGCGAGGAACCATTGTTTGATCTGATCTAACGTTAGTCCTCAGGGTGTCAGAAGAATTGGCCACTGAGACCATAAGAAGCGAAACAATTTGGTCAGGTACCTCGTGCGAGCTTACCTAGGCTAGCAGTTGGGCTACTTTAATTTTGTAACCTAAGCCTAAGCCCTAGAAGACATTATTCTGACATCAACCAGTCTACCTTACAGACATGTATTACTGTTTATGAACTACCTTTAAAGACCGATGTCGAGATAGAGTGTACGGCTTTTGCCAATACAGACAGAGAGTATATGGGATGAGACGAGGTTATCAAATTTCAAATCAATATTCTAGAATACCTTGAGGAAATTCTATACCAGCTCTTATATGCAGGCCCGACGTTTACCATCTATCCACGGTTGGCGTAAATAGACTTTGCATTGCCCCCCATCACCTCATCCACATAGTCGACATATTTGGTAGCCTCAAAGTCCGGGTAGAGGTCCTTGGTGCTGAGATAGCCTAGGTATTCAGCGTGCTCTGGCAAATTATCCTGACGGAACCATTCACAGTAGAGGTACTGGGGACCTGCAAGCCCAAAGATGAAAGGCAAGGACTTGTCACTCTGGTCATACGCAGTCTGAGCCGTGGCGATAGCAGCTTCGATGTCCTTTGTTGCCATCTGACTTTCTGTTAGCTTTTCCAACTTAAATAACCTGTCAGCTTGTTTGTAAACTCACCAGGTTACGAGGGATCTTCTCGCCACTGACTTTCTCCAGGTGGCTATGAATCTGTTCCTGAGTCCAGACCTCACTGTAGGCAAATACAGATTTGTTCAGAGTACGATCATCAGTGATAATCTTGGCCAGATATTTGCCAACATCTCTAAGGTCCGTGATGGCTGTGGCATGGGAGCCATCCTCAGCAATTACCGTGGCAGGGAACTTGAGGGCGTAGTCAATCTTGCCGGATGGGAGAGGCGGGAGAGAAACCTGGTACCACAAGCCAACGTCGATAATGGTGTAGGGCAGGTAGATTTTCTTGACGTGGTTAATGATGATTTCTTTCTACAAAATTGTCAGAGAAGAAAACAAGCGAATATGCAGTGGGATGACTTACAAACTCCCTAAGAAGCATGACACCAGAAGGAGGACAACTTGGGCCAAAGGCACTGGGGACAAAACGCTTCACTCCAGCTTCCTTGGCAGCGGTTGCCAGGGCAATCTCGGGACCAGTTGTGAATGGGACCAGAGAGCTGATGACAACTTCTTGGCCTGTAAGAGACTTTACGAGTTCCTGGTGATTGTTTTCGAGGTTGATGGCCACAACTGAGGCTCCCATCTGCCTGATTTGTTCAATCTCGGGCTTGTTGATGGAAGCAGGTCGAACAAATGCGGTCAAGTTCTGCTAGGCTATCAATATCGGGATGCGTGGGATAAACGCAGAGGAAACTTACAAACTTGATAGAAGAAGCTGTAAGTGCTGCGATGGTGGATAAGCCAACCTCGCCGTTTGCGCCGACGATAGTTACATTCATAATTATTGTGATGTTTGGTTTGTAGGAGAGAGTGAGTTGTTTTGAAATTGTGATGATATTGACCAAGGTACATGGATAAAGGCTATATATACTCGTTTCACAAGACCTAGAGTACAATCTTGGGTGTTTTCTTACAAATTGTCAATTTGTTGTTCAAGTTAAGGCTTTGTAAGTCATGCTCGGAATTTGCTCCGCCGAAATGTCGGTGGTTGATATGAGGCCCACTATTGGTAACGAACACTCACACAGCAACTCTGTTGGATGATTCACAAGCACATTAATTGGACGTCCGTCTGTCTTTGGTTGCAGTCATGATAGTCTAGCGATTTTCTGAAAGTATTGTATATGGTCTTTGTTCTGGCTCTAACTCATGATAGGTATGAACCCATAACACGAGTTTTAGAGGCCCGAGAAAGGAGGACACGTTCCTTTTGAGATGAGGAAGAGAGGAAGAATTGGTCTGTAACGACTGGCCTGGCTGGATGTGGCTTTTAGAATCCAACTGAGACCATATGTTGGTGGTATTGGGAAGTACTAGGTGACTGACTACTGGAAGATGCCTGTGACTTAATAAACATTCCACTACAATTGCCTCTTATTCTATCGTCTCTAGCCAAAATCTAGTGGAAGGGTATCTGTAGACATTCCCCGCGCGGGAATGAATAATCAAGTCGATAAGAGAACTGCCACTTCACTAGGTAAGAATCAGTCAAGTGACATCGATATCTGCGCGCGGTAAATCTGCTGCTGATGCGCCGTGTAAGATAATTGGACACTGCTGAGACTTGACATCTCGGACTCTGATTACTTAGACACTCAAATCCTATTCCATAGTTCGAGGTATCTTGCCTTTAACAAGCTGTAGTACATTGCTGGTGAAATGTTGTTAAGATCAAAGTTCTTTTTGCATCAGGCTAAAGTCGCGCACGGGAGATCCACTCACTTTCAGACGATGTTACTGTAACCGCGCGGGATCCTGATAGGGTTAATATCGAGCTCATGTCTCACTCTGACTGGAAAGAAGGGTTCAATTACCAAAAGGATATTCCTAAAAAGGAAACTGTTAAGTTGAATATAACGTTGTGACATGTCATGGCTGAAGACTGAATGGCATTTAGAGGTAATAGACACAAGAGTGACTATCATAGGACGAAAATCAATATATAAGAGATAAAATGCCATGATACAACTGATTCTATTCAGACAAATCTCATCGACACAATAACAAACCATATCATGTCTCCCCTCCAATACTTTCTCGTCGCAGGTGCCACAGGTCGTCAAGGTGGTGCAACAGTAGATGCCCTCCTCAAGCACCCCGATATCAAAATCAACCCTGAGCAAGTATACGCTCTCACCCGCCGAGCATCTGGTTCAGGAGCCGTCAAACTCCGAGAAAAGTACGGTGGTATCAATATGATCGCTGGCGACTTAAACGACCCCGAAACCATCTTCCAGCAACTCGACAAGTCCATTCTTCCCATGACTGGAATCTACCTCGCTCAAGCCCATGGGCCAACAGAAGTCTCCGACGCAAAGGGTCTCATCGATTCTGCCGCAAACAATGGGGTTCCTTACTTTGTCTACTCGTCTGTTGACCGCGGTGGTCGTGAACTCAGTGATAAGGATCCTTCGTACTGCAAGACCTTCTCTGACAAGTTCCTCATCGAAAAGCATCTTATCGACGTATGCTCCAACAAAAAAATGGACTACACCATCATCCGTCCAACCTGGTTTGCTGATAATGCCTGGTGGGGATTCCCAGGCGCACTTTGCATGACAGGCTGGAAGGTGAACATGGCCGGAAAGAAGATGCAGATCACCGTGACCAAAGATATCGGTAGATGGGCTGTCGAGGCTCTTCTCCAGCCTGACAAACGGAGTATTCGGAACGAGGCTCTTAGTATTGCTAGCGAGGAGCTCAGTTTCAGAGAGGTTGATGACATCTTTATCAGATATACTGGCAAAGGCGTGCCAGTCACCTACAGTCTTTTGACCCGCCTTCTGATCTGGCTGAGCAAGGACTTGAATAACATGTTTGGGTTTATTGGAGAGAGGGCTTATGGTGCTGATATCTCTTGGTTGAGGTCTCAGTTGAAGCCGACAACCTTTGAGGAGTATGTCAAGAGTGATGTTCCGACGGCGGGAAAGGTTTAGTTAGAATATGCTACGTTAGTGTTTCATCCGGTTTTGTTCCCTGAAAGTTATATCTAGTCATTATGAGTGAGGCCATACACAAAATGTAGTAGAACTAAATGATGGTAAGAAGAACACCAAGGCACGCTTCCATTCGAACTCCCGACTTTCAGAAAAAGCAAGAAGTGACGAGCGGGTGAGAGTTTTAGGATTTTAGGTTAGTGATTAAAGAGAGATTTAAGGTTTCTAGGACGGATACCGCTGGACCATTCATGCTAAAGGTATACAGGTTGAGCCTATATATAAAGTCCTCCTGGAGAGATCTCAAAGCATTGCCTCAATCTTTAGATGTACACTCGATATCAACCCCGTCTTGGGTACGCAATTCACATATTCGAATCTCGCATCTCCCTCTCTTAGAATCGAGACTTCATGCCACGTCCTGAACTTCCTGTCCTCCCCAAAAATCTTGTAATGAGTCAGAGCACCACGGTATATAGCCAGATGGGACTTGTGGCTCTTGGCCCATGTCTCGAGAGCATTGAGATTAGTAAAGAAGCCCGCTCCACAAGATTCTTTTTGATGAACACTCTCCGAGGAATATGGGTCCTGATTTCTAAGATAGCGTAGTCCCAGAGCTCCCGTCCCAGGGGAATTATCCCATAGATACTCAAGGCCAGATCGGAGTGTGGGCTCGAGTTTTGTGTTGTAGGAGTCGGCTTCTTCTTGGCTGCAGTTCTCCCAGAATTGACCTGAGCGGATGTGGGCTACATTATCGGTGTTGGTCCCGACGAGATATTGTCCCAGGCCTTTGGGCGTTGTGTTTGGAGGAGTATGATCTGATGATGAAGGGAAAAGGTCGTGAGAAGACGATGGGATTCTGTCTCTGGCAGCGCCCCAATAGGCTGATATTGTATGTTCAGGAAAGGTTGCACCAGGAAGTCTTGCGAGGCCGGGGAGGTAGTCAAGACCAGAATAATTCGTCTCGAGTCTGGGATACTCGGTGATAAAAGCTTCTCGCCAGATGCCTACTGGGGCACGCCCTTGTAGAGACAAACGGGAGTAGGTTGACTTGAGTGAGAGTTTCTCAAGGGCTTCATCGTATGTTGTCTTGTCATCCCAATAGCAGACCCATATCGTCGTTTCTTGTACATCGCATCCATCAATAACGGCAAATGTCTCGTATGCCGATGGACCCGTCTCCCCTCGCAACCATGACTGAATTATCGCAACAGCTTCATCCCGAGCATGGTCGGCATCTTGGCTGACATGGTGTTTTTGAACTCCGATGTACGCGGTGCAAACATGTGTGACATGATCAGGCAATGCGAGATGCCATCTCGGAACAGGAACGCGATGGTTCTTGGGTTTGTGCAATGGATAGATACGTACTGGACAAGACATTTCTGCTTAGAGTTTTAGTTGACCTGGCAATGGATGTTGTGAATTCATCGAGGTTGGACATGGTGAGGGGTTAATTAGAATTGGAGGCGGGCATGTCGTTTGATAGGACGCCCTTGTTTGGAACCAATATCCATTGTTGAAATAATTACGCATTATTCAGTTTAGAGTCATGATTCCAAATTGCACTGCTTATTGTTTTCATGACCATGGGAGTCAAGCCATAGACGATGCTTTTTTTTTTTCTAGTATATCCAAGGTTATTCATTATCTCTCTTGGTGTTGAACGGTTGCCACGCCGTAAGTACTCTTAGAAGTTGATATATCAGTACTGTCCCTGGAATTTCGAGCGACAACAGGGACCCTGAATATCTGGAATATCCGACATCTACCCTTCGTCGCGCAATTCTAGAAGCATCTTTTACAATTCCAGATGCAGGGTCTCTTCATCTTTATCGCTGACTATCAGCTGCTATTGGTTCGTCTTGACGCGCCATCGGGATGTGTCCCGGAAATGGTGGTGTTGATTGCCGGGAGTGCATATACTTATTCCGATCAGATGATGAGTAAGTTACAACGGAACGGAACATGTGAGGGGTCAATTGAAGTGTATACTGATCATTTCTCACTGTGTAACTCATTGTCCTTATTGTAAGCGGTAGGGGTGCCGGCCAGAGTCAGCGTGTCAAAGCTTCTAGATGGGTGTTTTCCAATCTCTCATTTCTATTTCCAATTACAGCAATTGCCTGCTAGACTAGGTAGTCGCTAAATTGATTCCATAGGTACCTATTGATGGATCTTATCGTTGAGGCCCTACCGCACAATAGTAGAGTGGGCACGGAATGGGGAACGGGGAACGGGGTCGGGGTCGGCTCCCGATTACCGTCGGTTGTAGGTCCCTAGAGCCTCCCCGCAAACGCCATCCTGGGTGCTCCACTCCACTATCTTACAGGCGGCTCAGGGCTCCTACAGTACCTAGCCCGGCTACACTGGTGATATCTCGGCATCTCGGGGCCAACTCGTTTGGAATCTCTTGGGTTTACCGGAGACAGACAAGATTACCGTCAATTCAATGGCATTCTGCGGGGGAAAAGGTTAATAAATGGCTTGCCCCTTGTATATTCTCTCCAATCTACCTTATCTATAAAAGATCCCCAATTCCCCCTCTTCTCCATCTCCCTTTCTCTTCTACAATGGCTTCATCCTCTCCTCGAAACATCATCTCAAAGAACAAAACTCCAATCGCAGCCGTCGCCGCCTTCGTCTCAGCAGCAGCCGTCCTCACTTCAATCTACCGATCTTTCACATCCTACAAAATGTCTCACAACCTCCACCCCAGCATCAACAAGGGCATCACCAAGGGCTCTTCCAGCTTCTCTGGTGGTAAGCTCCGATGCAAGTGCTCCTCCAACCCCGTCGAGGTCACCCTCAGCGGCCAGGTCGCCCACAACCACGCCTGTGGCTGCTCCAAGTGCTGGAAGCCTGAGGGTGCTCTCTTCTCCGTCGTCGCTGTCATCCCCCGCGATCAGCTCCAGGTCACCGCCAACGGTGACAAGCTCTCCATCGTCGACGAGAGCGCTGCTATCCAGCGACACGCCTGCCGCGACTGCGGTGTTCACATGTTCGGCCGCATCGAGAAGGAGCACCCCTTCAAGGGTCTCGACTTCGTTCACGTCGAGCTCTCTAACGACAACGGCTGGCAAGAGCCTCAGTTCGCTGCCTTTGTCTCCTCCATCATCGAGCAAGGCTTCCCCGCCGACAAAGCCAACGAGGTTCGCTCCCAGTTCAAGGAGCTTGGCCTCGAGTCTTACGATGCTCTCTCCCCTCCTCTGATGGACGCCATCGCCTCTTGGACCGCCGCCAAGGCCAAGATCTAAGCGTCCCCTTCTAATATAAGCCACTCATCAGATTGTGCTGTGTTACAAAAACTTTACGAGAAACGGTTAACGTTAGCGGGTGTTGAAGGTTTGGTGGTTGTTGTTTCCGATATGCAATTGGTCTACAGATGAAAGGAGGTTGTCACTGACAGTGAACCCATGAATGATATAAATGGTACCTATGGAAGGGAAGGGAAGGATGGACAGATAAGCTCAAAGATAGCATCTATCAATCCAAACTCATGATTTAACGAACTATCTCTGCCGTGGACTTGGTGTGCCCTTGTATACAAGATAACCAAAATCAGATACTATTAAAGTTGACACAGGGTATTGGCCAGACAATAGTATATAATTCCTTCTTCTCCTATTCAGAGAAGAAGATTCGCTCAATACATTGACGTGACTGAGATGTTCAGAACCCTTTTAGGAATAAACTCAATTGCGAAGTCGAAACAAGTTCTTTATTGATTCTATCTGGATGAATGGGTGCTTATCCCAAAGCAGTATATGCACCACCAAGACCGCGCCCACTTAGATATCATGGCCAAGACATGACGTTGAATCTACTGACCAATCATATCTCTATGAATGCGAGCGAACCAATCAAAACTGTATAAGCAAGGGTACTGTACAGTACAGTACATACTGCTCTTGTCAGCGGAGATGTCCGCGGGGTGGCAGGGCAGTAAGATCCGCGGTAGCCAAGTTAATCTCGACTTATAAGCATCAGAGCCATAGATTTGAACCAATTCTCGGCCTTATTAACCACCAAGCAGAACATGCCGTTTCCGACCAGACGAATAAATCACTTATCTAGCTTAGCTGAAGAGCTTCGATCAGTTTAATGCAACGCCACCATCGATTCATTCGCTTTTTATCCGTACTCCTTGTTTAATTCCTCTCCATCCACAATGTCTCGTAAGGGTAGAGCAAAGGTCAAGTCTGGTTGCAAAACGTGCAAGTGAGTACATAGGTATTCTCCCCCTACCTAGACATCACATACTAACAATGTAACTCAGAGTGAGAAAAGTCAAATGTGATGAAGGTCGTCCAGCGTGTCAAAGATGTCTCTCAACTGGTCGTGTCTGTGACGGATATGGCATCTGGGGTGGAGGATCACAGGCTTTGATAGCCAAAGCCAAAGCCAAAGCTACCGCCAAGCATATACATATCCCACTCTCAAGGCCAGCCACGGCCTTCACTTCGCTAAACCCCCATGAGAAACTCTACTTTGACTGGTTCAAGTGCCGCACCTCGACCAAGATATCCGCTACTTTCTCCTCGGGCTTTTGGAGTACCCTTGTTTTCCAGGCTGGATCTAAAGAACCAGCTGTCCTGCACGCACTACTCGCCCTGAGCTCGGCGCACAAAAAGGGCGTTGTCGAGATGGGTATACATAGAAACTCGCTCGAGGCTGAAGCAATGAACCAACAGGAACAGTTCACCTTACAGCAATACGTCAAAGCCATTGGACATCTGCAGCCACACTTCTCCGCCAGGGACAGAGCATCTTGTCGCGTTGCCCTCATCACATGCGTCGTCTTTGTATGCTTGGAGTTCTTTCGAGGTCACTTTGCGACGGCTCAGATTCATCTTAAAAACGGCCTTGACATTCTTGCCCATATGCAGGGTCTTGCCGATGCTAAATCAGGCATCCTTGCACTAAAACCCTGTCAAGAAGCCATTGATGCTTGGATAGTTGAGGCCCTCTCCAGGCTACACATCCAGGTCGAGCTCTTTAGACACCTCTACTATCACTCCTGTGTCATCTTGCAGCCAGCGCCCTACCCCCAAACTACTCCACCTGATCATTTCGACAGTCTTAACGATGCCTGGAAAGGGTTGGAGCTCGTCTACAACCAGATATTCCACCTTACCCACCGAGCCCGTCAGCAGCGCGTAACTGCGACTGAGCACATGTCCCAACAACTTCTCATAACAAGGCTAGCCCAATGGCATAGCATGTTCCAGAAATTCTTGAACGCTCATTCGTGCGGCCCAGATAGAGACATGGAAAAAGCATACCAGGTCGTGCGCATACAGTATGCCATGATAAACATCATGGCTGACACATGTATACACAACGAGATGGTATACGACGCATGTACAGACAAGTTCATCTTACTCATCAAAGAGCTCACAGGCTTATGGGAGGTGTCTACCTATGATCATGACCTCGAAGACGAGATGCCGCTGCATGTCATGACAACGTGCATGCCCAGATCGATCGTCGACATTGGCTGGTTACCAGCTCTATACTTCACGGCCGTCAAGTGCCGAGTGCACCGTATTCGAATCGAAGCACTTAAGCTCCTCAGAACAAGTCCTCATAGGGAAGGTATCTGGGATGCCCACGTCGCTGCATGCGTTGCTAAGAAGGTCATTGAGTTGGAAGAAGGGGACTTCTATCAAGGCGTTGACCTGGGGGATGACTTCCCTCTCAACAGCTCAATGCGTGATCGGGATCTCCAGTTACCGCTATTGCCCGAGTACCTCAGATTGAGCGAGATTGAGACGGAGCTCTCAGGGGCTCCGATGAATAAGATATTGCTGTACGGGAAGAGGGAACAAAAGGGCAATAACAGGAGAGTCCTCTTGTCAGAGTACAGTGTGAGCGAGCAAACCTGGAAAGATGCGTGATACGCAAACGATAAAGCATAATTGATGATGAGATAATTTATAAGAAAAATGAGACAGATAGGTACTTAATTGGGTACCATGAACGAATGCCCTACCCAGAGGTGACCAAGCGATAAGATAAGCGCCAATGTACCCCATCATCTCCATTCCCGTTGCCAAGTCGGTACAGGGTTCCCAAGTAAACAATTAACTACCTAACTAACACAGCCGCGGGGCACCTTGATAGTCCAATCCGGCCCTCTCTCTGCCTCTACACCAATACTTATCCCCTTTCTCTCTCTTCTTTTAAACCTCCAGTCATGGACTCTGAATCTGTTGTCTCACAAGTCCAGCGCAAGATCGAGCTGCAAGCCCCCGAAGATCTCTCATTCCTCATCGCAAATGTCCGTCGCGCCGCAGCAGAACGTCTAAACGAGGCCTTTCCTCATGTCGAGGGCAATGATGGCGAGGATGAGTTACGAAATCAGATAGAGAAGCTTGTCAATGAGGTAAATTTCTCTATACCCCAACTCCCATCTTGAACGCAATGCTAATTTACATACCAGTACATCGATAAAACCTTCTCCATCGCCTCGCCAAACCTCTCCATAAACGGCATGCCTGTTGTCCCAGATACGTTCCTTTCCGAAACGCCTGCCGAGCCAGAATCCGTCTACGAACCCTTCGATACGCGCAAGCGCCGTCGTGTCGCAGACCTCATTACCCAGGAAGAAAAGCTCCTCGAGGATGTTGCAGCCCTCAAGCGCACCGTGCCCGCCACCGCCGCTGCAAATCAAGCAGAGCAGCTACGCGACAGTCTCAAGCGCGACGACGATATGCTGGAAGCCCGCAAGAAGCAGATCGCTACCGAGGCGGCAGCAATAGAGCTTAGCGTCCATCTGCTTGAGAGGCAGGATGGCATTGAGGCCGGGTTCCGAAATGCCGTCGCGGGCTTGGGCAGGTTGAAACGTGAAATGCCTGCGGTGGTGGCTAAGATGGAGAGGGCGCGTGTCGCGGGCGAATATGTCGTTACACAGGGACGATGAAGATACGCAATTGCCTCTCCAACCATACATATATACCCAGGGCGGCAATCACTCCATTTCGGATAGTCGCAGTGGACATGCTTGGGAGTTAAGGCGCATTGGAATAATCGACGGATTTTATCATGACATTCTGGAAGAACACACACGTCTCGCGACCACGCCTATTTGTTGGAAACTGTTACATTCATGATCAAAAAGATCTCGAGCCAAATAACTAATGTCTAACGTAAGTCTAGACACAAACGAAGTCGGCCAATCCAGCCTGTTCGTTGCAGCTGGAGGGGCCTTTGCAAGTTTGTTCCACTCCTACGAACGTCGCGCTCCACCTAAGTCTTTTGGAACGGATTTTCATCACTTCTTATTCTCGCTCCCACAAACTCTGGAGCCTCAATCGTTTGTTGAAAAAAAAAAAAAAGTATAATAAACGAGAGAAAATATGCGGTCTATATTAAGGCGCAGAGAAACCGCTCTGTCTATCTTTCATCGACATCAATTCCCATGACATTTCTTCAGCTATTTAAGCAGCAGCAGGGGCGGGAGCAGGAGCAGTCTGGGTAGCATCAGCACCTTCAGCAGCTGGGGCAGCCTCGGGAGCCTTTGTAGGCTCCTGAATTTCAGAGCCGTTGTTCTCGATGACGTTGGCGTCCTTCTTCTTCTCCCACCAAGCAGGGCGGGCGAACTCAGGCTCGTGCCAAGGACCGGCATCGCTGTTCTCACAGCCACCCTCGCACTGGCACTCGCCACCGAAAGCCTTGGGGAGGTTCTCGGCTGGAATCTGCTTGAGGAGCTCGCTCTTGTAGCCAGATCCGAGAATGTTGATCTTGGAAACGGTGACCGGGTCAAGCCAACCCTTGACAATGCTCCAGACGGTCGAGAAACCCCAGGGGGCGTTGATCATATACAACTTGCCGAGGCGCTCGGGGTAGTAGTTCTGGGAGATGACGGAGGCCTGCCTGACATAGGAGTAAACCTGGGGAACCTTGCCGATGGAGACACCCTTGAGGTCCATGACAGTGCAGCATGTCTCGAGGAGGTGGCCGGCCTTGCGGGAGCAAGCGGGAAGACGGGGATCGGCGACGCGCTCGTACTCGACAGCAAGGTTGGTAAGCATGCGCTCAGCGGTAGTGATCTTGTACATAGCGTTCAGGTCGATACCGCCAAGAGTCTCGATGTAGATAGGTCGGCCATCCTATGCAGGAAAAAAAGGATCCGTTAATACAATCGCCTGATGTTTCTTATGGATGACTTATCATACTTTATCGGTCTTGTGGTAGAACTGAGTGTAATACTTTCCGATCTCAGCCTTCTCAGGGTAGTCCCAGACAGGCACAGTTTCGTCGAGCTTGGTCTCCTTTCGCCATTTCTCGGTGTCCAAGAACCTGTAGTGGCGGTCAGCCCCCCTGTCGCAACGGTGTGCTTCTCCTTCCACCGCCATCAGATAAAATGGAAAGCTCTTACATGGCTTTTGAGGCTTCGACATCGAACTTTCGCGCTCGGAGGAATCGAAGCTGTAATAGTCATTGTCAGTATCTGCTGTGTTGCATGGGCGTCGCGTAGCATGGCCCTTTTTCAGGCTTCATGGAGCCTAGCTTTATCTCATACCAGAGTCAAGGTGTCCAATCGCTCGGTGCAGCCCTCGGACTCGAGCATCATGCGAAACTGGTGGAGCTTGGCAATCTGGTCCTGTGTGAGGTAGCCAGCATGGCCGTCCTGCTTCTCAGGACCCTTGATAGGGAAATCATAGTTGTCGTACTTGGGGTTCAGATCCATGGTGATAGTGGGTGGTGGGGTAGGTTGGGAAGAGAAGGAGGGGGGACAGAAGAAGAATCCGCAGTTGGGAGAAAAGCGGAATATAAGATCAAAAAGTGACGAGACGGACAATAACGCCAAGAAGTTTGATGTTGATGAAGAGTTGAGATCAAGGGGTTGGTCTCTAGAATTTAAGTCGTCTGTCCTCGGTGTTGAGAAGCGTAATTAACCGTTTCTGGGCTGCCGCTGTCTGGTCCCCCTAGAGATGGATCTCTCTTCTGTGGTGGGACTTCGTCATGGGTCAGAGTTCCCTACTTGAAGCGGTCTAGCAGCCCACATTCCGTTGAGATATATCACGTGCATTGTCACATGTCGTTCATCTATGCTGACTAACTGGATCTTACCTATCTTATCGTCAGTCCCGCTGCCGTTTAGATGTGTTAGTCGACGGCTCTGAATCCAAGTCAAGGTCCATTCATTTTCGAGCTTCGAGGTAAAACCTCGAGTCAATCATAACATTACTCGCTTTCTATGGCATAGCTGTTGTAGCATCATGAGGAATTCCTCCCAGCGGATCACCCTCAATGTCGCCCGTCTTTTCCATACCTCAGTCGTCGGGCCACGGCTGAGACCTCAACGATCATTTCATATCACATCTCTGGCCAACTTTCCAAGAAAGCGAAGCTTCTTCACTTCAAATCCCTACTTCTCGCAAGCCGACGACGATCACCGCCCATCCTCCGAGATTGTTAAAGAAGAGAAGGGTTCCTCCGCGGCCAAGAGGAAACCTACCCGATCAAACACGGCCAAGAATTCTCTGCGGCGCGTAGCCATTATCGCTCAACAGCCGAAACGGGGTTCAACAACGCCAGGAAGTTCAAGCGATGAACCCTCTAATGTGGTCAGCGCAACTTGCGTTGCAGAATCATTCAAGATGCCCATAGTTCTTGAGATTCTGTCGTCACATGGTTTTCACATAGACCCAGACGGCACAGGCTTCGATGCAAACGAAGTAGTTCATGCAAGAGGAGTTAATGGTGGGGATATTTTTGTCTTCCCCTCTGGTACAATTGTGACATGGTCACTACCACCAGATGTCGTTACTAGGCAGATTATGCGCGCTGCTGAAGAAGCTCATCCCATCAAGTGCCGGGAATTTGAAGATCTTGAGTTTACAACTGACACAAACCGAGAAGCAAGCGTGCTCAAGGGCGATGTTATTGTCCTTGGTACACGAAAGGAGCACAATGAGGCCGACAAGCTGGATACTACCCTAGCCAAGGTTGCTTTTTCCTCCGGTCTTGCCCGGAGTACAAAACTTGCTGTCCTTGAGACCGCATTGACGTCGTACTTTGAAAGCACGCGCAACATCCCTGCTCTCCTCTCTCAAGGCGCCGGCATACCTCTAGGTCGTCGCTTTATCCTCCAGAAAACAGGCGAGCTCCTCAGTCTTCGCGCTCGCCTTAACCACTACTCTGAGTTGACCGATTCTTTGCCTGATATTTTCTGGGACACTAGCTCCGATCTAGGTCTCGAAGGGTACTATGAGCAAGTCGGTCGTGCCCTGGACGTCAACGTACGTATCCGGGCTCTGAACCAGAAGATGGACTACGCCGCCGAAATTGCCAGTGTCCTGCGCGAAATGTCGAGCGAACAGCATGGCACGCGTCTGGAGTTGATCATCATTCTGCTTATTGCTGTTGAAGTCGTCTTTGAGTTACGTCGCATCGTCCTGGAGATGATGCAGGAGCGCGAGATGGCTGCTGATCTGCCAACGCCTGCAACACCGGTGGTGTAGTTCGCTAGTCCACATAACTCCTGGAACGCCTGGACGATTATACGAAAGTGTGTAAAACTGGTGTTTGAAGATTAGGAAGACGAAAAGTAGGACCCTCGACTAGACCCAGATAGATACCCCTCAACTCTTGAATTGATGATCAACTCAAGATGCCTTCAAGGCGTAAACCGAGATGCTATTCAAGAATGATGTCTCGGGGTGTTGTGAAACAGGATTCCCGAGGACAAAAGAGATGATAACGATATTAGTGATATTGCAATACCTCTCAGACTCAAGAGATATTATCAATGGTAACAGTGTACCTTTTCTGTCATCTGCATACACGTGCCAATATGGCGTCTTTGATCACACAACCAGGAGTTTCCTTTCCCTAGGTTACCCACTTGATGGAAAACACCAGATGTTCTTCTTCCCGATAGTCACAAAATAAGCTTCTCGTCCCTTTTCCCCTGGTTCTCAAAAGAAAGAAAAAGAAAGAAAGAAAAAACAACTCCTTAGAAAAAGGACGTACTGAGTAAACACAATTCGAGAATCCACCTCTAAACGCCCATGTGGTCAGCCCACTCGTCCTGCCCAAGTCCTAGTCGATTCTTCCCGAGTCATTCCGTTCTTCGTGTCCGTATTCAAAGACTCGTCATTTTGTTTATTGCGACGGCTTATGCTGCATACCCGGAATCGGTGGGACAGGGACAGGGGTTACCTTGTGCGGAGGTGGTGGTCCCGGTGTCCCATTCATACTTGACCGTGAAGAATTAGGCGTCGGAGGTTTCTGCTGGGCGGCAATACTAGCCCGAGCAGCTGCGAGCCTGTTGGCATCCATGACACCCGCCTGGCCATTTCCTACTCCGTAGCCGGGGGTGCCTGGTTGTGCAATCTTATCAGTGAACATAGCGGACCGTTCTTGGGCGGCAACGCGGGCTTTCGCTTGATCGAGAATCCGTTGCTGTTGAGCCTCAGGAATAACGGTATGGTATCCTGTAAGACCAGGGTTCTGAGCAGGCGTTCCTTGTTGAGGGGGGTTGCTCGGGTACCTATTCATTTGATTTCCCGCAGCCTGATTCGGCGTGCCATATCGCGGAGGCTGCTGCTGCTGCACAGTGTTGGGCGATGCACTCCAGGCCTGTCTATTAACAACTGGAGACATTGTGCGCTGTGGAATAGCTTGTCCATTCGTGTAGACTCCGAAATTGGGCTGCGTGGGTGTAGCGACTTGCTGCTGCGGATATCCTGATTGGTAAGGATATCTCTGGCTGGGAGTTGCTGGCTGAGCCGGCATCTGTCCGAATTGAGGCCTCTGCTGAGAAGCATACTGAGGCATGTTCTGATGACCATAGGGTGTTTGAGCCTTCGCGACTTGTGTTGCATACTGCGCGGGGTAACCGTTGGGTCGGGAATATTGAGTAGGTTGAGGTCGGGCTTGAGTAGGCATAGGCCGTGGTTGGGGTTGAGGTTGGAAGCTGGGTGTAGGTCCCGGCCGATAGTATTGCTGCTGCGACATTGAAGGGGCTCGCTGAGGGGTTGCATACTGGTTCTGAGGCGTGTGGTGCCCATAAGAAACACCCGATATACTAGGTGTGCGTTGTGGGGGTGGTCGAGCACTGACCTGAGCGGCTTGTTGCTGAGCTCTCAAACGAGCCTGAACGCCCGCTTCATCCTCTTCCATAACCCCCTTGTAAACATCAGTTTGAACCTGAACCTTGGTGCTAATGAGAAGATCCTCTAGTTGATCTCCGTTCAGCTTAGCTACTGCATATGGCGGCAACGTCTTGATGATCAATGCAAGCTGAGCCTTCAGCATCTGGTACGTAGCTTGCTCGCCCTCAGAGGGGGTGGGACCAGGAGTAGCCAGCATATCGCCAGTCACTGGATCGCTCGACGACCGGTTTTGCGAATTGGGTAAGTTGAGATTTCGAATGCGCTGGTAAGAAGAAAGTGTTTCGATCAAGTCGCTAACCTCTTCCAGAATCTCATCGACCTCTTTTTCCTCGCTTGTTCGCTTGGTGCCTAGAGCCTCTTCGAGTGATGGGTCAACGACGGATTCATCCCAGTTATCAATCGCTTCCTGGATGGCCTTCTCATCAATTTCCATTGCATTATCGTCATCATTTGTCTCCTCGTTATTACCATCGCCGTAATATTCAACCTCTATCATGTTCTGGAAGTTCTTGTGTCCCGATCGCTGCCACCACATTCGGCCTGCAACACTGGATGGCACCACCGCTCCAGAATCGTCCTTACAAGGCGCAAAGCTGGAAAACGCACCTCGGAAGAGCGATTCCATTTCAGAAAGTTCGAGTTCGGTAGTTGAAGGTCGCTTTCCAGCCAGACTTTGCGCACGTTCTCGCTGTTTGTTCATGGTTTGCGACGAAGGTGTCGCATTGCTGTAGTCGAGGTAGCATCCTGCAGACAACTTGGTTGTGAAGTAACTGGAGTTTCGAAGTTTGCAGTTATCAGTCAGTTCTGGGCGGTAGAAGTCTAGTGCATTGCCCTTGGCTTGTGTCTTGGGCTGCTTGGGCGGTTGAAGGGGCGGTAGAGACCGAGGTGACGAGAACAAGTCTCCCAGAGTTTGAGCTCGCTCATGAGGCGTTGTAGGCATGACATGAGTTAGTGATAGACCTGGGGGCAGGGCTAGATGACGCAAACCGGCCTCAGCGGAAGCTGGGAGGCTGGAAAATAGCCTCTTCTCTTGTGGTGCATACCCGACAAGAGACAGTACCAATGCTCCCTTTTGAGGAGACGGAGGTAGCTTAGACTCGACAGGAAGGGGGTCGGCATTGACCTTGGGGTACGCTTTTTCCCGTCGAAGAAGCTCCATGGCCCTGTCTTTGAACTCTGTGATTTGCATTCTCAATGCGTCATCGGCCGGCCCATGCTTGTTATTGGATGATTGTGTCTTGATCTCCTTGAAAGCGATATGGATTGCGGACACCAGGTCTTCAGCGACTTGGTCAAGGTTCTCATACGCATTCGCAATTGCCTTATCGGAAATGGTGGATGGATCGGTCGATTTCTGACGCTTTGCTCGGTGGTCATCTTCGTCATCATCATCAGAAGACTCAGGCAAAGGACGCTTGAGGATGGAGGGAGCGACGTCGTAGCTATGGGAATGGAGTTAGTGTACGGAACAGCCAAGTCCTTCGCGACCAAGTTGCGATACGAAAGGAGAAAATGTTGCAATTAAAAGAAAGAAAAGGCAGGCATACCTGCTGAGAACCTCGACGAAAGATCTTATCAGATCGCGTTGGTCCTTTTTGGGCTCTCCATTGGTAATGGCAGGTTTTTGCTCATCCGAAGTCATATCCTCATCGCGATCATCCTCTTCATCGACATCGCGTTTTCGCTTTCCCGGGGCGACAGATTGCGCTTTATCAATGGTAGGCGATTCTGAGGTGCCGTTGGCTTGGATAGCCGCAGGCTGAGCTGTGGTGGGTGTGGTCATGATGACTTCAAAGAGAAGACCGTCGTTCTTTTTTTTTTCGCCGTCGTCGGGGCCGCGCCTCGTCGCGATACGCGGTAGTGTCAGTATAGCGATCGTGGCCGCGACAGTGGCAGTGGGTAATAAAATGACAGTGGTTAGCAGCAGCAAATGGTAGCGGTAGTGGATGGCAGAAACTGGTACAGATCCAGGTCAGATCCAGTCCAGTCGCAATTCAGTCCAGTCCAGTCCAGTCCAGTCGCTGGTGCAACTCAAGGTAAATAATAGACTTAGTCGAGGCAGCGCAAACGAGTCTCCTTCATCGAGATAACCACGACACAATCCTGCAATCGCTGCAAAAGAGTGTATTCGACTCGAAAATTACGCGACAAACACGTCTCGGAGCAATATCTCGAGTCAAAAACGGGGGGGGACGAAACGACTTTGCTCTACTTTGCTGCGTTTTGCTTTGCTTGCTTCGCCTTGCACTGGGTCTGGGTCTAGGCAGTCCTGGGGAGCGGGAAGAATGTGTCCCCTCGATCGCTAACTACCCTTCTTGTCGCTGACCCGCGCTGGACCCACTTTGGTGTCCAGAGAAGAGAGAGCGCCTACGGAGACATCCACGTGACTACCTCCTAGCTCATTGCAACGCTTTATTGTACTTCTTTGCACTGTCGCCAAACCTCACTTCATGGAGTCGAATTAGATAAACAAGATGGCCTCACTTCCTGTTTCTCACTAGTAAAAC
This sequence comes from Fusarium camptoceras, assembly GCA_004367475.1. NCBI lineage: Eukaryota > Fungi > Ascomycota > Sordariomycetes > Hypocreales > Nectriaceae > Fusarium > Fusarium camptoceras. The sequence continues at coordinate 50,861 of QGED01000201.1, read as the reverse complement.
TACACAATACCCATTATGACTGCTGTGCACAGGGATCATGTGGTACGCGAGCCATCAGAACACTCGGGACGTGGCTGCAGGCCTAGCGTAATCATATCATGATAGTCATTAGCTCTAGCATGTCAGCTACAATATGATCTCATCACAAACACATTAATCAGGCACTTTTGTTATAGGCAGAAAGTTGATAAAATTCATATTACAGAGCACGTTAAGTACGAGAAGCTGCCTACTTAATACTGCTTCCTCAATGCTGCGTACTCGGATTCTGTCATACAGTTCAAACTAATCCCATACCAGTGTCCAAAACCATATCCATGCTGCGTGTTCCCATGCGCTATCGAATAATCCATGCATAAATGTTCATATCTTACTTGGCACGAGCCAGAGCAACAGCGTTCTTGCCTAGGTCATAAACAGAGTAGTATCGTCGGAGGAAAGCATCGCCGAGAATAACGAGAGGTCCCACGGGCTCGGGGAAGTCCATTCCCTGGAAAGTAGAGATACAGCTGCCCTGGACCTCAAGGATGTAGTCTGTGGCGGGAAGGCTGTAGTTGGAACCGGCAAGGGTGAAGGTGATGTCAGGGAGAGAAGAGCGCTTCTCACAATCAATAGTGTACTGACCATTGTAGCCCTTCTTAGCACCAATCTCCTTGTTCAGAAGCTCAGCAAGGGAGCTGGGGAGGACGTTCAGGGAAGTGCCGGTGTCGAGGATGGCACCAGTGTTCTCTTGCTCAGCAACCTCATCACCGAAGGCAATGGCATCAAGATCAACCTCCCAGTAAGCCTTGCGGCGGAGAGGAATGTACTCAAGATCGCCGGTATACTTGGACTTGTCAACACCGCCGAACATGGCCTCGCTCTGACCCTCCTGGCCGTCAAGGTAGAAGGCGAAGACGGGCTCGTCAAGCAACTTCTGGTTGACCATTTGGTAGAAGGGAGGGACCATGCCGTTCACGGCAATGCGGTCGTATCCGAGACCGAGGATACCGTCGAAGCGGCCGAAAGCGAAGGCCAGACCGGGCTCCTTGGTGGCCTCCGCGAAGTCCTGATCCTTGATTTCGATATCACCGATCGAGACGACATCATTCGAGACGAAACCAGACAAGCTGCCAGAGCCGTAGTGGATCTCGAATTCGCTGCCATTGCTCTTGTAAGTTGACGAAGCAGATGAGTCGTACTTGGAGTGGAGGTAGCAAGCGATGCTGCCACACTGCTGGGAAGGAACCCAGAGGTTAGAGCTACCAGTGTCGAGGACAACCTTGAAGCTCTGGGGAGGTGTACCGATGGTGATCTCGGAGAAGTCTGGACAAGGTCAGCTCGGAATAGCCTCTATAGAGTTCAATGACACTTACACTGGGCGTTCATGAAGTTGGAGACAGGGACGGGGTGACCACCCTCAACACTGGGAACGTTGGTAGCGAAAGCGTAATCGGCGGCGTTCTTGGGGCGAGAAGCACCCATGTACTTCTGACCAAGGCTCTGGAGGTGATCCTCAACAGAGTTCATAGCCTGCGTCTCATGTTAGATATTGTCAAAGGAGCGCGCAAATAACATGGGAATCAATCGTACCAGCTGATCAGCAAGAGGAACCTTGTTGAGCTTCATCTTGTGAACGCCAGCCTGGGCAGTGCCCAGAAGCGCAGCAGCGGCAAGAAGAGCGCTCTTCATGATGGGCAACCGGATCGAGAATGCGACCGAGATGTATATTGATAAAAATGCTCGACAAAAGGGATTGCGAGCTGTGGTGTTGATGGGGAGTGAAGGTGCAAGATGCAAGATGGAGTTGGGGAAAGATAAGAGAAGGTGGTTGGTTAAGAAGTGAGAAAGCGGAGGAGAAGTGACAGTGACGGAGCTCAGGTCTATCCGAGCTGGGGAAGCTTATTGCGCATTGCGCGTGCTTGCGGCCTGTTTCGGCCGCACCTACCTGGATTCGTCAGTAACGCCTCACGCCTCCCGGGCCATTGAAGCGTTTCCCCCTGCTAATGACCTTGTGACTTGTCAAGCAATGACGCACCAGCTGTGCCTTCCCCGTCTCCACCTGAACCTGCCCTGCCTAGCAACCAGCAACTCAGGACTGGGAGAAGGATGGAGCTTTTCCGCCTTAGGCATCATGCGTATTTATCGGCAATACATTGCACAAGCGCTGTCTCATCTTATCAAGCCGCGTATCAGGAAACAGGAATAAACAGCAATCAGCCTGTTGCTACTCTATTACCAGTGTTTGTTTCGTTGATACTATGCGTTGTCATGGCAGCTTCCGAGATATCTGTGACCGATTCTTGCTCTCTGTCTGTATGGACACAATACCCCTGTATAAGTCTCACGCGTGTGCTGTTGATAGCACACTTAGCATAGCTCGCTCGGACTAACACTAATCTAACATCTGGGGTTAATCAATGATCTAACTTGACGCGGATCCTCAATCGCGTCCTTGTTCCTGACCGTCTTATGGGGGTATGATCAACATCAGGAATGACTGTCACAAGTGTTTACAGACATCAACAATAGAGTGGAACGGCAGGGCCCAAGTACACTATTACAAATTGTCTTAAAGTTAATCTATTACATATAGTTTGGTATACATATATATCAGTTCCCCGTCTTACAGTGACAACGTCACCGTTGTGCACTCTATGTATCCATCATAAACCATCTTATCATAACATCGTTAGTAACATCGGATCAAAACAATCAACGCCCACGCATCTCCTTCTTGGAGCGCTCCATCGCTTCGGCAAAAGTCTGCCTTACATCATCCAATTCAGCATAATGCTTAATAAGATCTTCCAATCTCTCACATCTGGAACCCGTTACTTCGTCTGATAGCTTGCACCATCCAGAATGAAGCGCAACGAAGAGAAATGCTAGACTGCCACGGTACACTTGGTCATCGCGGATCCATGAGCGCAGAGCGCCCCTGCTAAGGTTGACTCTGCAGCCACGATCTCTCAGGAGAAGGACGAGTAGACTCTTGAATCCGTTCTGTCCTGCTTTGAGGAACGCCTCGACGGCGTCTTGGCCGACAATCAAAGAGCCCTTCAGATATCGCTGCATCACGGGAAGGAGTCTATCACCATGTTGCATATTGAGAGTCGTGTTTATGAGCATGTCCTGCGTGATCTTGAAGTCATCTTCGGCTCTCTCCACCAACTGTGGAAACTCTTTCGCTGAACAAACACCTGCTGCAGCGTCGAGGAGTCCTTGCGTCACCCGAACGCTCTCCTCTTTATGGTCAAAAATCACTTGCAGACCAGGATATCCAAGCTCCCACAAAACCTCGATGGCGATTTCTTCATCAATATCAACATCGTCGGCACGGTTCTCGAGAAGCATTTCGAGGACTTCGGGGGCCCAGTCATCTGAGTCTTTCTCTGGTGAGGCAATTGCGGCCAACACAACTTCTTTGGTGAACAGGACTTGAGATCTTGGCATTTCGAGGAAGATGGCCATGAAGTCTGGTCGGCAGCGGGTGTTGGCCAGTGCGAGAATTATGAGTTCTTCGTCAACAAAGCCTTCGTTCGTGCAGTGTTTGAGAAGGATTCTAAGCATCGCTGGTCCCCGGCGGTTCTCGATAGCTCGCTCAGCAACAGCTGTGGTGATCTGAATGCGTCCTCCGTGCTGGGTCAGAAGGTAGTCCATAATCGTTGGGTGACAGGCACTGGCAATGTTGCCCATCATCCATTCATCGAGTTCGATATCGTTGCCATGCAGCTTCAGTAACAAGGTAATTACATCAAGGCCATGTTGTTCGTTCCTAGTGGCTCCGATCATTGCAGCGTCACTCCATCTGAACTCCGGGTGTCTGAAAATAAGTTTCGTCATCTCGGCACTGGCACACTCGGCCACGGCGCAAGAAAGATCCTGGTCGCGCGAGATTTCGTCTTGTCGTAGTGTCATGATTGTTTGAAGCATTCCGGCACATCCCCATCGTGCTGCAGCCTGTATAGTGTATGGTGTCAAAGATTCACCCTTCTTTAGGAGAAATGCCAGCATTTCGACCCTTCCGGTCAGTATCGCATTGACAAATGGCGATTTGATTCGGGCGTGGTGCTTCTCACGGTCTTCGTATGTGTTTCCAAACCCCAGATGCTCAACGCTGTCCCTTTTCTGGTTCAACGAAGGGCCATGAGTGGGATACTCAGAGCCGTTGGGCAGTCCCTTGAGAAATTTGATGGCATCCTCGGCAGATCGGAGCTTACAGATGCTCTCGCTTGCGTAACGCACCCAGTGGTAGTTATACTCGGATTTTGCTTGGAAGACGCGCTTTACTTGAGTAGTGCTTGTGCCTGACCAGCCTCGCTTGCTTGCGATATGCCGAACTCGCTGGTTAATAAAGACCTCCACATCGTGCTTTGACTGAGAAAATGAATCGAGGTCTCGGTGAGCAAACTCGCCCAGATACTCGTAGATCTTTGAACTCGGTCGACTTGTTATGAGAAGGCAGAGGTTTGAAGCTGGCTTCTCGCCATGAAAAGTCTGTTCGATGAGCTCCAGAAGGATTGTTCGAGAATTCGCGTCACACTCATCCAGTCCATCAATGACACAAAAGATACGACGGTCAGATCTGAAAGCGACCTCCACCAACAAGTTCCAGAGCGCTTGGGGCTTCTCGAATACCCGAGCACCACGGTAGGCGTGTCTTCTTCGGATTCTGTCACTGAGAAGATGGGGGTGGTTCTGAAAGATCTGTGAGAGTAACCCTCGGAGGATCCCCTGGGCGCTGTTTCTCAGCACGTCTTTTGAGCCGCAGAAAAAGTAGGCGCAAGTGTTGACGGTATATGTAGCAAAGTCGTTGGTGAGCTTTTCAGCGAGATAGACGGCCATGGTCGATTTCCCTCGTCCGCGGTTACCAGAAAGCCACAAAACATGATGATGCTCTGTCTCGGGTCTCAGCCAGTTCTTAACTTCCTGCGCACCCATGATCCATTCGCAGGTCTTGGGAGCTCGAGGCCCCTGCTGCGTTCTGAGGGCATCCTTTGCGATTGAAGGATCCGACCAGATAAGATCACGATAGAAGGCTTCAATTTGCTTCTTCTTATCCGCATCGCCTAAAGCAGTCAGTATTTATGAAACCGAGAGCCTAGAAGGTTTGGCGTTTTACTTAAAATATGACTCGATTCATAGCCCTTATGAGCAACTGTGCTGGTGCTCGGCCAAGGATAGTGACCTAGGAAACTATCTGGCGACGACAGAGGTGATTCATCTGAAAGGCGCGACCTCGATGACCGCGGCGAGTCGTTTTTTACACTCGAGAACCCCATTTTCGATGTGAAAGATGAACGAATGTTGAGACCAAGTTGAGGATCGCAATCTGACTTGACTTACAACAGTCGGTGTACAGCAAGTTAACAGAAAGTGGCTGGCGTGATGCATGCGTCGACTTTGAAGAGGGGTGGTGCCTTTAACCGTCTGCTTATTAGGACAAGCGAACAGAGAGTCTCATGACCGTCAATATTAAATAACAAGTATATGTACGGATACTGCAACAGTAAAATAGAAGAGAGGAATGGGAGTAATAAGAAAAGACTTTACGCGCTTTGAGACAGTCGCGTCGTATTCGAGATGGTCTTTTAATGAGATAAAGGTGAACAATGATATATCACGAGTGGGGTATTGAAGAGGGAGAAAACAGCTAATTAGAAAAAATTAGATTAAATTAAATTAAACTGGTGGCTAATTAATATCAGGTTTCGTCCTTCCCCTCGTCGAGTGACCTCAAAAGGGGGTAATTTAGGAGGTTGGTATGGATCTAAGTATCTACCTACGCCAATACCAAGGATGGACTGAGAGACCCTTTTTCAAGGCTTGGTATCCATCCGTATTGAAGCTGAGAATGACGTTAACTTAAGCTTATCACTCACTATCACTCATGATAAGAAACTCTCGTATTGATGGCAATAAGCAGTCTAAAAAGACATGTTGCTTTTTATTCTTTATATTGTTACAACTCTCACGTCTCAGGTAGTCTAGGTAGTCCAATGCTAGTCATGACCCCAGCCTCCACTGCCAATTTCGTGCCCATGGACCTTATGCAAGTCATTAATGTCCCCTGTCCATCCTTTCTCACGGAAAACGACAGCTGGCCAACCCAAGATTCTGGTTAAGCGCTGCATTGTGAGATGCAAAGAATTGAGATTGAGACCATCACATTTGCATGAATTGTCCTTATTGATCAGAGGTCAGGTCAGTCAAGATATGGCATGAATGACTCCGATATCTCGAGACTTTTTTCTTGCTTCAGTAACGATGACCGGGTGGGTTTTGTCGAATTGTTCGCCCAGATATTTGCATTCGAGATATTTCACAGCTCCATTTTCCTCCGGGGCATAAAGGTGGTGATCCTGTTGGAGGCTGTTGGTGTTGGAGGATGGTGGTTTTCTGAGGAGACTTTTCGCTCGCTGGTATCAATGCCTTTGTCTTGAACTCGTCCACCTTTGTCGATATTTGTCGGTGGTCGACTGAGGGATTGTTTATGGATCGAAAATGAGTCTACTATCACTCTTTTTATAGTGTTGACTTCTTAACTTCATCAACAGACTTTATGCGCTCTACGAAGTTTAACAAGATACCGTTTGTCACATCGTAACTGTAAAGACATTAACTCTGTATCAGACGTATACGATAGTTCGAATGCTGCGTCAATCATGATCCTACGATATCATCGCTATTCCTACGGGGTTGCTCTAAGGAAGTAGCAAGGCAGTGAATAACTACACAGTGGAATTTACGCTGTCTATAGGGTAATAATAATAATAAACACAGAATAACTGTAGACTCATAATGTTAGATGTTCCTTCATTTGGTACACCTTAACAATAAATGAATTTTAAAAGAGTAAAACACTGTAAGAAAATGTTTTAACAGGTGACCCAGTAAGTTATGGGATAATGAGCCCTCGCCGAACCTTGATATTTTTGAGGCTAACAATTGACCACCTTTTCGCGCAGTGACTTCAGGTCTTACCAATATAAATGCGAGGTAGTTTCTCATATCAAGATCGGAAACACAACCCATTCTAACTTTAGTGGCCGGGGCAGAAGTTCAATAGAGTTTGGTGTCTCAGATATTTCCTCTTGAACCTTCCGCAACATGCAGACAACCCATACCAGCGGTACTGACTGGCCGATGGCTGCAAAGAGAGGCACCGCGGCGACGACTGGCCTGTCACTGAACCACCTATTGACACGATTTCTCCAAGAGCTTTGACTTCTGATTCTTGACCCTTTGATTTCCCGTCATCGTCGTAGTGTGTGCTAGGAAGACCAGCGAGGAGCCAAAACGAGAACAGGTATGTGGCTAAAGAAGTCGTTACTTCCAAACCGTTCAATGATCGGTATCACATCATGTCCCTCCCAGATATCTGTACTTTCGAGGGAAATAAATATCCTCAATAGCGCTCTAGTCAGATAGGCGATACCTTTGACCCCTCGCCATTTCCGACGGGGACTTACGTCAAAAGCATGTATGCACCTCTAAAGGAACGGGCAGAAGGACAGGACCACTGCTATACTAAGTAAGAGAAGCCTGGCATTGTGCTTTGAATTATCTCCCTAGCAGGCTTTGGCCAGTAGTTCCAGGAGAGCGATTATATAGGAGTGGCATTACGCTCACCACAGTCACAGATTGGGAGATGCGTGATTCGATGGCGGCTCACTGTGGTGCTAATACCATAGTTCTCACGAACAAGCACTGCGATTGTGGTAAGCTGAAGTGAGAGCACAAAGTATACGGCCGAGTCAACGAAAGCTGCAAGGCCGCTCTTTGCAATATGGTACCAACGACTAGGCCTGCCCTTCTGCTTGAGGACAATGACTGCCAGGAAAAGAAAAACGCTGATGGAAATCTCAAGAACATAACCGACAGGAGCCAGTTATGACAAATCAGTGATACCACACTTGAAACTGGTGTCGTGATGAACTCCAATGCCAGATATGTCAGGGTTTCATATGCCGTAGATGGCATTGCATATCTCGCTCTAGCAAATATGCAGCTTGTTCCTCTCGGACTGAGTCTCATAATCGAGAAGGCGGGTTTAGCTGCCCAAATCATCCAGTCCTCCATTGCGACCAGTCGACTTTGAGGTTCGGCATGCTGAGAGGTGCTTGATAGGAAGGACAGAACCAGGGACAGCCTTCTTGATGGATCCACTTCTCGGGAAGATAAACTTGTAAATGGGACCCAGCCTGATTTTGCCTTATCACATTACCATGGAATATGCCCGATAGTCCTCAGCTGGGCTGGATGTGCAGATGCGAGATCTAATCACGGGAGCAAAAAGACGCCAGGTCTTACCAGGCATTTCGCATCTGCATGGCTGACTTCAAACTCAATCTGTAAGCTTTTCTCTCCCCAATGCTCTCAGCTGATCAGGTTTAGAACCGCAGTTCCAGCGTATCTAGATTGATTCGACAATAAACTATCTCCCAAGACAGCAATGCTCTTATGCCGTCTTGTTTTCAACCTCAGTCTTGTTGAGCTGGTCAACTCGCAGACTAGTGCTATAGAGTCCGTGTCGGTTCATGGCTGCATAAACGGCGGTAGGTTACACACTATTCTGACTACAGGTGCCAGCTGTCGATGAGCGTTACCAGATGCTGATCTTGTAATTAACCGTCCATCCGGAGCATGTGGTTTTCTATACATACTGGACCGCAGCAATAGATATGTCGGATGTTGCCGGGGCACATACCGACTACGTGTATCGAGTCAGGCCAAGCATCCAACAGCTACCCTATAGAATGGTGAGCAAAGCCTGCGCTCCTTGAAGACTGATGTCAAGACTGAGAACAGCACCGATGGCTCCCTCTCAGTATATGCAACTTACACATGGTTTAGACTCGTAGCAGAGGAGTGCCTGTGCGCGCTCTCAAGCACTATTATAACTGTAGTTAGAGAAACAACCTCTGAGACGGCGGCACTCCAGACAATCACAGTGATCTTCCAGAGCCGACTGATACTGATGGTGAGCTTAGTACTGCTAAACCGAAGATTACCTATACTAGACCAAACACAACAGGCCAGAATGAGCCACGACTGACAGGTGATACAGGTGGACCGAACCTGGGAATTGAACATGGTGAGCCATCACTTGATGACTTCCTTATACAACTGCACTAACGTAATAACATATTTGAGCTGACGACAGAGAGTCGGCGCAGGTGTTGGCTCAGGAGTCGCTGGGGGTTGCCCTCAATGTTTTTCGCGTCAGTGAAAGAGGTCTCCAGGAGGCATTGACGTCCAATATGAAACTGATTCTCTGACTGTGACGTATAATCTTTGGGTGTTGAAGATTGCCAAGACGACAGACCAATCCAACGAAGAAACAGTATGTTCCTGAGAAGATATTACGCAAAAAATATACCGGCCCCTGCTCTTCAAACAGAACAGAGGCCTCAAGTCCTGAACCTCTTTGACACTCGTCTCTTTGTTGCAGGCGCAACGCAAAAGCCATAGTTGTTTGTCCGGCAGAGTCCATGAGGGATAACGACGAAAGAATGGTGACCAGGGAGGGCAATCATTCATTGTATTGAGTTTTTTTTTTTTTTTTT
>QGED01000201.1:1921-41231 GCA_004367475.1 Fusarium camptoceras | reverse complement strand
TTTTTTTTTTTTTTTTTTGTGTAATCTCGATGGATGTACGGACAGCTAAGGTACTGTACGAATATCCATCCGTAGGTGCTAGTAGCTAGCAGGGCAGTGAGACACAGAAGGCGCAATGTCAATGTCTCTGGTTCCTGGACTGGTATGGCGGTCCTGTTCTAAATTCTCCAGCACCTGCCACCAGTCAAGAATGCAGGGAGAGCGTTATTGGTGGCAAAGTCCACGGAGACGATCAGTCGATGGATGGATGATCTGGCAAATTTTGAAAGGAAAATCAGGGCTCGTGAAACTCTAGACCTTGATAATGACCGCACTAGTGATGCAAAGCAACAACAAGAACAAGAACAATAGAATTTATCTTGTCATTAGTAGAACTCGGACAGAAGAATGACACTGAATGAATTCAAGGGAGGTTGGTATCCGTAAAAGTGGCTGCTAATGCGTGTTGATCTTTTAAGATTGAATCTTCCAAAAATAGCCCGAACAACTGATCAATCAATCTCACAGATGTCGAGTCGAGTCGAGACGAGACACAGAGAAAGGAAGGGTTCAGGATAGACTGATAAGAGTGATGAACGAACGGCCCACATGCCAGAGGCCGGCCACCATACGCGGAAGCCTGTGCAAGGCAGGGGAGCCAAGTTTTATTTTACCCACTGTAGGTACCGTCGGTAGGTAGGATATGGAGTTGCACAATACATAGTATAAGATGCGGATGGAAGTGGATTAACTTATGCCAATAACATGGCACAACTGTATGTACTGTACTTTATCCTTAATGCTAAGCTAGGGATCACCCTTATCTGTCTGTCTCCAAACTGCTCATTTTAGAGTTAGATACATACATATCACAGTCGTCTTTCCAGATCGGAATTCCGAGATGATCAGCCTTGGATTAGAGAAAGAAGTTGATTGTTGCAACTCAGTTCCGTATGTGTTTCATAAACTCAAACTTGTCGTTCCGCTAAGCAAGTAAGCGTGAGACGAGAAACCATCCGATGAGGCACAGCAACGGCCTTGGCGGATGACTCGGGACAAAAGCCAGAGACCAACGTCCTATTCAATCCAATCCAATCCAATCAGGTAGTTTGTACAGAGTACGGAGTAGATAGTTGAGTTTGATACAATCAAGACAAGGCCGTTGTGGAAATACGTAGAAGTCGGGCAATGGACTGCTGATAGCCCGCAATATGTCAATCAATGCAGCGACTTGGCGAGGCGAGGTTTGAATGGATTCAACTTGGTCCGATTGTCCCGGCGACCTGGAACGGGTGTCGGGAGAGGATGCAAATTCTACATACATTCGTACATTTCTATCTGCAGTTCCTAAATATCCGTTGCATTGCTACCTTCCAAGATAGATGAATGAATAATACCCACAGGTCCCTTGGTCAATTCCAATCTCCACGGGGTTTAACTTGGCATCCATCTCTTACAATTAGCGGTCATAGTAAGGAGATGAGCATAATAATTAGGGGCAGGCCCTATTAGCACATAGATGAGCGGATCATGGATGCCCTGGGCTTGTTTGAAGCTTGATTGACGAATCAACCTGCTGCTGTCGTATTCCCTACTGTACTGTACTTTGTTGTTTTATTTTCTCAATGCCTCCGTACAGTATGTGCAAATAGGTCAAAACCCAAAGCCCAAAGCCATCGAGGCCAATACAGGTAGATAGGTAGCAATCTTGATCACCTGGAGGCTGCATTGGCGTACAGTACGTTTTGAGTCGCAACAGTCGCAAATTGCCTCGCGGCCCTTTTATGAAGGAGGTTAACATGACCCACAGATGACATTCGAACAAGGACAAATCAAGCAATTGTTTTGCAGGTGTCGACAAAAGGGGTAAGTCCCGCAACTAATGTAGGAACCCAACCATCAAGACCAGCCACACCTGGGAGGGGAGAGCAGGCTTGGTGATAACCTTAACTTGTACAGTACTGTAATTATTGAGGATGCACAAAGCAACGAATTATGTAGCCACCATCAGAGCTAGAATTCAACATAAGGCAAGCCAAGTCAAACCAAGCCTACAGCAAGTTTTATGCACGTGGCTAGCAGATCGATTAAGCACATGGGGCAGATTCGAGAATCGTCGACCCTCAGATAAGTGCGTGATCGGCAGAATTGTGGTCGATTTCCCTTGAAGGCTTCTCTGTAACAAGATCGAGTTCTTCTCAATCTCAACTACGTGTCTAGCGCACATAGTGCCTGTTCATTGGGTCTTGCTACTGTACTGTAGTAGAATGCCAGGTAACTATTCATGTTTCCCACTTGTATTGTTACTGAAACGCCTGTGCCAAGGAATAGTGTTTTTGTTTCATTCTTCTGGCCGTGCCATAATACTTCCAAGTCTGTAAGGGAATCGGTGCCTTCTTCTTTTTCTTCTTCTGTTGACTGCTTTGATGAATACTGGAAACGGCCTCTGTGTTCGAGTCATCCATCCAACAGACCAGCCACTTTTTAAGGGTCGGATACCGAGTCGTTGGTTAGTGCCTATTGATTATGGCATTAGCACGATCGAAACAACCCTCTTCGACTGTGATCTTGCAACCAAAGGCTGTAGAGTAGAAAGAACTACGTATCTCCCTCTATAACCCGAAAGGACCTCAAAGAATGCATATTAAAGTCGATGTTATTGCAAAAGGATTCGCAAAGACCACGCATCTTACACGTCAAACGTGGTAGAATAGAATGTTGGTATTGCATTTTCCATACAAGTGAAGCCCACAAGACACGTGGGTCGAGAGGAACATCATATATGCATAGCTGACGTGCGCCTGAGTATTGGTACTCTATGAAATTTGCACAAGAATATGTGCGTTGCATAGGTTGTAGAGGGTTATGAAAGTCTTGAGAACAGTGGGTTGAACTGCGGCGCATCGCCACGGGGGGTGCATTGACAGGCAAATGAACTCGGGGGTGTCCACCTTGTCTGGATGGTGAGAGACAAGCTTCGGTAGTAATAATTGAATCGGAAGAATCATATTTGAAATACCCGATCATCGACCCGAGTTTCCGGGCTTGTATCTGTACTGCAGAGGCAATCAAGACTGTTTCCAAGACGTTGACAAAGCCATGAGGTGATTGACACTCTTGCAAGCAGATTCGATGCTGTACTGTATCAATCAACGGTCATGGTTGAGGCGGATAAATGGTGGTGTGCTAACAAAGTGTGGCCTAGATTTGCGGTATAAAATCCTTGTTGGGATGATGGAGGGCACGGTACGTATTCATTTTTGTTGTTCCTGAATATCATTCACAATCTTGTCATGAACCATATGCAAGCCTGACACCAAGTCTGATATCTACCTAGAAAAGCATGCAATGCAAGTAAAACCCAGTGTGCAAGACGGCATCAATGGCAACAAAACGACCATTGTCTAGTTAGGTAAAGAGACCATCGAGTACGACGGCTCCCGAGCAGACCAAGACCGGCGTGTCGAGCTCTTTGAAGATCCAACGCTTAACGTAGATCGCGTGTTCCACTAGCACTGGCACTGACCGGCAGCACATTCCAAATTTCCATCTCCAGGTATTGAACGAGGTGAAGTGGCTTGCCCACAGGCGGGTTCAGCGGTCCCCAGCAGATGGCGTGGCAGGGTGAAAGGTCGTAAAGGGGGAGTGGTCGAGGCTCAGGGGGTACGGTTATATTTTGATGAAATCCAGGGGATGGTTGGAGGCGGTCGGAACACTTCAGGACAAAGACAAAGAAGTACAGTGAAAGGCTCGGAAATGAGAGCCTATGTAGGTAAACTTCCTTCTTTCCCAAGGGCCTATAGAATAACTACGCATCGATCCGCCTCCGAGTTTCTTGAGAAGGCAACAACTTCACGATGCACTGAGCCTTTCATTAGCCTTTATGGACAACGCCCGGCGCTATCACCGCCAGCCACAAACTGAAGATGGTGTTTCTCTCTGTCTCGCAGCAGTTTTGTGTGCGTTTGTGCTCGTGCTTGTACCCGTTCAGTGGTTGGGAACCTAAAGCAAAGATGTTTCCATGATTTATGGCGTGGTTTCGTGTTTGTGCCCATGGCCTACCACTGGCAGGCACGGCCGCCTGCGATTCTCTACTAAGTGGAGAGCAGGTACGAGCGGCTAAGTTGGGCTGCCTGAAGTTGTGCATGTAATGTACAGTAGTTGTTCGATATTTGTGCAATTGGGTTAGCGTGCACAAGAGATGCACCGTTGATGTCGGTACTAACGCATACTGCCAATGAATATGTCAGGTTTTGGCTTCGTGCTCGGGATAAGCAGTGCTCAGGTGCACCGATTGGCGCATGTTTTGGGCGCTCTAGAAAGACGTTAGCGGGTTGACCGTCTACGAAAAAGCTTATGCTATGCGTGATTTTGTGCAAAAGAAGAATCTGATCTCCTTAGCTTATCCGCCAGCTCCTCAAAATGATCCCAAAATGGAGACTAGATCCTTGCTGGATCCCTGACAGTGACTCCACAGTCTGGCTAATGCCCCTGCACCCCCTGGTCCTTTGTCTCGCCGTTTCTTTGCATTCACTGGCTGCCACTCTGAGGCCCATGTCTGGCTTGGCTCTCCCCTTCACTTGCACGCCTGGTCCCCTTCCTTTTCCCGTTCTCTCTGACTCGCTTCGCCTCGCTTCTGCTACCTTTCTCTCCTTCCATCCCCCATCTCACTCCCATCTCCTCTTTCAACAAAACAAGCCACTACCTCCGGCCGTTCGTTCGTTCCAGTCCCTCCTTCACTCCCCACACTTTCAAAGCGTTTGTTCTTTCTTCATCTCTGTCTGAAGCGTATCGTGGTCAGTATCACGATCGTTGGTCTTTTTTTTTTCTCTTCTCTTTCGTATCGTCAAGTCTCTTTTCTTATCCTCGGCATCTTGATCTTCTTTGTTCAACTGCCTTTACTCGACCGTCTTACGATCGATAACATCGACCCACCGCCGTCAACTCTTCGACTCGACGGCACTGCTGGACCAAGCCATCGAAGATCATCGCTGTCTTCATCTTATCTCCAGAAGGGGCTCACACTCGACTGACGACAACAACAAACACGACTTGACAACCTACCGGCCGACCAACTCCTATTGAGAAGTACGGAATAACGCGTGGCAACCTTCCGACTTGAGATTCGACTCGCTTCGATCGCAGTTGATCTGACTCGAAGTCCGTGTCGACTCACCATACTATAATCACACTACTTTACTACCGCTGAACCATCGGCTCACAACCCTCAGCATGAAGAACTCAACATTTCTGTCGATGGCCATTGCGGCTGCCAGCTTTCTTGGTGTCAACGGCCAGGTCAGCGGCAAGATCAAGGGTGAGCAATGGCCTATCGCCAACCCTGTGTTGAACGAGATGAAAGGTCAAGGGTGTTGGAAATCAAATGGCAACATGACACAAGTTTATTCGGGAACCGAGACGACATCTGGTGACTGCTGGGGCCGATGCAAAAAGAAGTATGCCGTATTCGCCCTACAGGCCTCCAAATGCTTCTGCGGTCAACTTTATCCTCCAGAAGACGATCTTGTTGATGATAAGAAGTGTAATTGGGAATGCCCAGGTTATCCTTGGGAGGCCTGCGGTGCATTGAAGACTTACTACTCCGTTTTCAACACCGGTCTTGACTTGGCACCCGACAACTATGTGGAAGAGAAGTCAACAACAAGCGCTGCCCCCTCTTCCACGGCCGCCGCTGAGAGCACTGCTGCTGGCGACGATTCCGCTGCCTCAACTGAGACCAACGGCGCAGCCGCGACCACAGAACCGGCCTCGGATGACAAGAAAGATGGTCCCAACGTGGCCGCGATTGCCGCTGGTGTCGTGGTGGGAGTTGTGGTGATTGCTGCCATCGGTGGCGGTGCTATTTTCTTTGTTCGCCGCCGACGAAATGCAGAAATTGAAGAGGAGCACCGACGAAACGCCGCTGTGAATGCTTTCATCAATGGTTCCAAGCCTCCTGGCAGCAGTGGCAGTATCTCTATGACTGACTCTCGTTTGGACCCTGTCATGGCTCATCGACGGCTCAGCGATGGCAGCATTGCTGATAACCAAGATTACTCCCGAAGAATTCTACGGGTAAGCTAATTGGTGCTAGTGGATTCCTGGCAATTGCTAACATGCCTTCAGGTCACCAACGCATAATCGAGTCTCCAGTCTCGGCTCTTTAAAGTCAAATACTTCTCATCCATTTCTCACTCGGCATTTACGGCGTTTTCGGGATGATAGCTCATGTCTGTTTGCCAATCGATCACTCTCGACGACGTGGCGGCGTTTGATTCTTTTCGGGCGTAGGACTAGACATTTTTCTACTATTTGCGTCTGCAGAAATTACGACTGGATTTGATCAACCATGCTATATGGCACGCCGGCTATCCCTTCGCCATCCGTTCATTACCCCCTTACTTCTTAGCAATAAGCCTTGACCGAAGCGACTGGAGAAGATGGGAATAATGCCACCAGTACCCTTCTAGGAGTCATATTCCATCCAATCCGCCTCAGGACTGATGTCATCTTCGCACAAGGGCGATTCAGCGGCAATTATGCCCGCGTGTAATTGGCACATCACCTTTCTTTTCTTGATGACTGGGAGTCACGTATCTCCTGTGTATAAATTCTCACTCTTGCGTGGGGGTGAAAACAAATCTAAAAAATAGGGGACGACAGGTCTTCTTGGGATTTCCGTGGTAGCGTGGCAGGGAGTGAGGTGTCACAGATACAATGCGACGTGGGGAGGACGTTAGCCCCATCGAGATATCACGAATTGGGTGGGTTGACTGGTAGTACGGGATGTTTCTCGTCGCTTTATTTATTTTTCCAACTTGATCGTTATCTTTACCTACCATGGACCGATGATCGTGTATGTAGGATTGTGCATAGTCATATACCACCACTTAAGGCTTGAGGCACTGGTCCGTTGCTTGTCTGGTTACATTGACGTTTTTGAATAACGTATACCAGTGTCGATTAAATTTAAGCCGCTCGGTTTCTATCTATAAGAATTACTAGGTAGTTCGTTTAGTCACATTTTGTGAGACTGAATCCATACAGGATTCTTGTTGTTGGGACCAATTTGGTCTCCAGTTAACCATTCCTATGGGTCATCCAGCTGTCAAATCAACTGAAATCAACTCGCCTCATATTTATCCAATACATGCGTTATGCTTTCGATCCCAACAGAAGAACCTTGAATCATTTCGAGACACAGCAGGTACTCACCCACCCAAAGCAAGAGTTTAGGGTAGGGGACAGGCTGTGATATCACGTGATCATGCTATAGCTCTGGAGCTTGGCGCGATGTCTGTCGCGTTGGAAAAGTTCCCAGCTCAGTATTGATCATACCAAAACCCCAACAAACAAGTCTAGCAAACCTCAGAGGAACACCACAATCTCCCACCGCCACTGAAATACTCCGGGCTATCAGTTCAATCATCGGAACACTGCTACTGTCTTTCAAAGGGCTTAATTGCCCGACCTTGATCTCAATATGAGCTCCATCCCAGCACCTCGAATCCGTCGCACGGCGCAAAACACACAATTCACGTAAGTTCCGCCCCCGCTGTTCAGTCCCCTATCCCGAATAGCATCTTACTGTATCAGGTACAATATCTCGCGACGCGTGAACGATGTCCAGACCTACCCCGTATATTCTCCTCAAGGCGCTACAATCCTCATATACGGCCATGAAAATGGCGTAACTGTCGCATGGCGAGGAGGTAAGCGATTCAAGACTGCCAAGAAGGCGACCCATCCCGAAAAGCAAAATGGAAGTGTGGAGGATTCTGTCATGATCATCGACTCGGATGACGACGAACCACCAGCAAAGTCAAAGCCTTCGTCTCACTATGAGGATAAACCCCAGTTTGAGGACGAGGTCGAGGACAGCCCATACCCCGAAATAGTACAGACTCTCGACCTTATGCTTGGAACTGCAGTCCTGAAGGTTGCGGTTATGCCCATGACCCCAACGTCTGCAGAAGACGCTGCCTGGGGAGGAGCGAAAGTACTTACCGATAAGATGGTCTTCGCTGTCTCATGTGCCACGAACGATGTCTATGTCATTACGCTCCCTCTGACCCCCCCTTCACCAGAGAGCAAGGCGAGACCCGAGCTCAGGAACGATCTTCTAGCAGGAACGGCTGGTTCTGGGGCTTGGGGTGAGTCGCTTATTTTGCTCGGCGGCCAGAATAAGCACAGCGAGGGCATTGCCATCAACTTAATTATGCCAACAGCGACTGAGCGACCTGGTACAAAGTCGAGGGCCGTTGTGGCCTCGCATTCGCGTGAGGCTTCTGGTGTACTTCGGTTATGGGATGTCCCTCTAGATATCGGTGACAAACTCTCCAAAGCTGTTGAGCCATTCCAGACCGAGTATTTACCCAACCCCCTTGCAAGCATATCTTTCAACTCCACGCATACGACGCAGCTTCTTGCTGTCTCGGCACTACATGGCGTCCGTATTTACGATTTTGCACGACCCTCCTACACCGACACGGATGCCACCGGACCTTTCCCTGTCCAGGGCTCATGGCTACTGTCAATGTACCAGCCTTTTGCTCGTCCCTTATCGACAAGGAAGCCAATAATCGACGCTGTTTGGATAGCGCATGGGCGTGCGATATTAGTGCTCCTAGCTGACGGCATGTGGGGTATCTGGGACGTTGATGGTGTCAGCCCTTCCGGACCAGACGCTGTCCTCTCAAGCAAACTCCAAACTGGAGTCAAGGGAGCCGCTTTGACAACGTTCAGTGCTTCCGGATACATAGAAGGGACAAGCTCACTGAGAAGTATTACGGCACAGAATAAGGAGCATACTGCTGGAGAGTTTGCGCCCATGACTCCTCACACTCGACGACAAGCTACCGCCTCACTAAGCTCTGCCATCACCCTTGACCGCTTGGCTACCATCCGAGGAGGCATCAAAGTGCTGTCTTGGCCGAGTAGTGGAAGTGCTATTCAAGACGAAACAGTTGTTCTCTGGGTGGGTGGACTGGAACACGTTTCTATTATCCCCGGAATAACACGATTCTGGGATTCCCAGCTGCGACAGGCTGCCGGTACTGGCGGCGACATTTTCAGTGGTACTCAGCCGGCGAAGATGATCAAACTTCTAGATCTGGCCACTGGGCTACTGGGTGAGAGATGCTGTGGAGTTGGGCTGTTGATAGACCCAGACCACAACATTACCACTCAAGACGGCAGTATACCAGCGGATGTTATCGTGTACGGCGAGGCCAGGATCGTCGTTGTCCGGGAAGGAGAGGACGGACCAGGCAAGATCGTCGGTGCTGCGGTCAACGCAAGAAGACGCAACTTGTTCTCAAAGGGGGATAAATCCGATGCCATCATTGTGCACGGCAAGCAAACAAGACTAGCCAAGAATTCGTTCAACCTGAGTACTGTGAAGCCAGGTACATTGCGACTTCGAGGCAATCATGGCTTTGGACAGGAATCCGATCCTAATTTGCCATCGCCACGACCAACGGTTGGCTTCGACTTCATGGACACATTAAACGCGGCAGCGGATATCGGAGTCAACGATGATGAAAGAAACGTGGAAGTTGAGATGCTGGATATTATGGAGATTGACAAAACACTTGAGAGCATGGATAATGGCCGAAGACGGACATGAGTTTGTTGGACGCATATCGCGGATTGTGGAACTGACTAAAGCGAGTAGATGTCGAGAACGAGATAATGAACACTGCTGGGGACGAAACGTACGATACCCCTACGACACACGAGCAGCCCGTATGCATGACCACTGCTGTATCGCGTGAAATCTTGACTCGTTTATTATATGACTTCTTTATCATCAATGTGACATGTTCCGCACGGCAAGGTGGAGCGCAAGGAGAGACCCATCCTTGACTGCTCTGTATTCCGAGCGGTATATCAACGAAGGCACTTGGTTGCTTATTCGACGCCTCAGAGGTGGGTTGGAAAGAGGTTTTGGTGTCTCGAGCACCCTCCTGGCTCTTGTGTGTCCTGTTATCTACTAGCCGATGGAATCAATGGAATTTTTGAGGGTTACCTCAAGAACGATGGAGAATCAGTCGGCTGGCAGGGGACGGTGTAACCTGAGCTAGGAGCTTGAATGTCGATACATTGTCTTGGCTCTGGATATTTAGTATGTTTAGTGTCGTGATATGTATGTGACCGTTATCAGCGAGCGGTAACCATATGAGTAGTGTGAGTTGGTCTCCATAGTCGAATATATTTAATCGCAACTATGTTTACTGTCATGTTCAGTCCATTGTGATGGCAATATCTACACTTTTGCATACCTACCTAGGTAGGTAGATAAATATGATGGAAACGCAGTTCTAGGCAGGTGCGGTGGGGTCAATTAAGATCCCTGCAGTTTCCGGCGCGACAAGCGCGTCATGACGTCCCACACGCGTTAAGTCCCTTCTTCTTTCTCGTTTGCGCATTTGTTTCTTTTTCCCCAATAATCAACTACCTGCCTACCTGCCCTTCTTCTTTTCCCATTTGTCACTTGCCTTGCTATTATCTCTCGGTCTTCGCCTCTCCGATCTCCGATCAAACAACAGTAAAGCACAAGGAGACTAACCACAACCATGGGTATTAAACAACTCTTCCAGATCATCAAGGAGGAAGCCCCAGATGCGATCAAGGAGGGTGAGATCAAGAACCAGTTCGGCCGCAAGGTCGCCATTGTAAGTTCAAAGTCGAGCCAGAAACAGGCTGGCTGACCCAAGCTAACAATTAATTAGGATGCGTCAATGAGTATTTACAGTTTCCTCATCGCCGTACGATCCGAAGGCCAGCAGCTTATGAATGAGAGTGGAGAGACAACATCACATCTAATGGGAATGTTTTACCGTACTCTACGTATGGTTGACAATGGTATAAAGCCTCTCTATGTCTTTGATGGTGCGCCTCCGAAGCTCAAGTCAGGAGAGCTGGCCAAGCGCTTCCAGCGCAAACAAGAGGCTACCGAAGGCCTTGAGGAGGCTAAGGAGACGGGTACAGCAGAGGACATTGAAAAGTTCTCGCGACGAACCGTTCGTGTCACCCGTGAGCATAATGCGGAGTGCCAGCGTCTGCTGAAGCTCATGGGCATTCCCTACATCATTGCGCCTACGGAGGCTGAGGCCCAGTGTGCCGTCCTGGCTCAGGCTGGCAAGGTGTATGCGGCTGCTAGTGAGGATATGGATACCCTCTGCTTCAACACCCCCATTCTGCTACGCCACCTTACATTCAGCGAGCAGAGGAAGGAACCTATTCAGGAAATTCGCTTAGAGAAGGTCCTTGAAGGCTTGAACATGGAAAGAAAGCAGGTATGTTGATCCCGTTAGTCTGGATGATTTCCTCGGCCTAACACTCAGATCTAGTTTGTCGATCTTTGCATTTTGCTTGGTTGTGATTATCTCGACCCCATCCCCAAGGTCGGACCCAGTACGGCCCTTAAGATGATCCGCGACCATGGCTCGCTAGAGAAGGTTGTTGAGGCAATCGAGAAGGACTCTAAGAAGAAGTATGCCATACCCGAAGATTGGCCCTACAAGGACGCACGAGACCTTTTTTTCGAACCGGATGTGCGCCAGGCCGATCACCCTGATTGTGACTTCAAGTGGGAGAAGCCCGACATGGAAGGTCTTGTCCAGTTTCTGGTCACCGAGAAGGGTTTCTCGGAGGACCGTGTTCGCAGCGGAGGAGCCCGCTTGGAGAAGAACCTAAAGAGTTCTCAGCAAGCTCGCCTCGAGGGTTTCTTCAAACCGGTTCCCAAGACGGATGAGGAGAAGGCAGCACACAAGCGAAAATTGGATGAGAAGAACGAAGAGAAGAGGAAGAAGGCCAAGCAGGAGAAAAAGGACAAGGCGGCCTCCAAGGCGAAGCCTCGAGGCACCAAGTAGTTGGTCTTTCGGCGTTTTGAGCAAGTAACGAGATGTAATATACTGAAAGCAAGTATGGGAAAAGCTGGGCTACATAGCGGTGCCGGCTGGCGTATTGGAGTTATCGGCGTGGTACATAGGTTACCACTTGGAAGTTCATATGGTGGCCGTCATAGGTTTGATATGGACTTTAGAGATGCGTGCTGACTGTGTCAAACGAGAAAAATACAAGCAAGTGACAATTGACTGAACTAGTTGACTTTGGTCAATATGACATTAGTTGATTTGGTGACAGTACTACCCCTTGAAATGAAACAAGCACGGATATCTCAGTATATACCATTTAAAGCTGACAATGGCGATTTCACCAAAGAATGCTTCTTCTTCTCTAGCATCACTGTGCATCATGTTTGATTTGAGTCGGCTACTAGTGAGGGTACATAGTTATACCCGAGACTGGACTTTACTCAAGACACATGCAAAGAAATAGGACTTCCCTACGTTGTTAACAAATATTAGATTGTCCGTTCCCCACGAAGGGTTGCAGTGCGAGTCGCGAGAAGCATGAAGTTACCTCGGAGGCTGGATGTATGTGTATTTGGCAATACTCCGTCTCCGATTGGCCAGCGGGTAAGAACCTCGGCATCATCCATCATGACATCAATGGGAGCAATTACGCTACTATACTGTATCCGTACCTACCTACTTATTACTGCGGCTCTTTCACATGCTTTTACCGTCAGAATCGACAGCGAGGCGCATGACACATGATCTTGGCCATGACCGCATTGAGTAAGTAAATGCCGTGAAAGACACGACTCATGACCTAAAGTGTTGTTCGACGTCGAATACCTAGTCTTTTCCCCAGACCGAAGGCAAGGCCTATTCATTAGAAACATGGGGTGGAGTACGGGAACATGTGATTGTAATCCTACCTTACCTATACCTACTTTTTTGCCGAAGCATTGAAATTATTAAAAAGATCACAATCAAAGAATATTGATCTACTCTTCTTCTTTCTCCTTCCTTTCATATTTCTATTTCACGTTACGTCTTTTACCCTGTGGTACCTTTCCTCCCTGGTGGTTCATTCTCATTTTCCCATCGCGCTCCATTCGTGTTGGATCAGCAAAACATTCACAATCATGTCCAAGACCTTTACAACAAGCGACGTTGCGTCGCATAACAAGCCTGGAGACTTGTACATCATCGTCGACGATGATGTTTATGACTTGACAAAGTTCCAAGATGATCACCCTGGTGAGTTGATTGAAGAAACACCCCTTGTAACCCGCGTCTGACTCGTTATGAGGCGGCAAAAAGATCCTCCAGCGTGTGGCTGGTAAGGACGCCTCCAAGCAGTTCTGGAAATATCACAACGAAGGTATTCTCAAGAAGTATAAGAAGCAACTTCTAGTCGGTTCTCTTGACACCAAGCCCAAGGCTCCCGAGCCCAAGCCTGAGGCCAATGCTGCACCTGTGCCTGCGGCTCCTACACCCAAGACTGTTAAGACTGTCGAGAAGGAGGTTGCCGCCAAGGAGGAAGAAGCCGAGGCTCTAGAGCCATTCGGTGACCAGATCCCCTTCGCCGACCCTGCCTGGTACCAAAGTGTACGTTTGATATGGACAATTCCCCTTGCCAAGTCTAGTGCTTACAATTTTAGTACCACTCACCCTACTTCAACGAATCTCATGCTGCTCTGCGCGCCGAGATCCGCGGATGGATAGAGAACGATATTGAGCCTCATGTCACTGACTGGGACGAGGCCAAGGAGGTTCCTGAGGAAATTTACAAGGAGATGGGTCGCCGTGGCTACCTTGCTGGTCTTCTCGGTGTCAAGTACCCAACCCAATATGCCCCCAAGGGTGGTGTCAAGTCCGTCCCTGCTGAGAAGTGGGACCTCTTCCATGAGATGATCATTACCGATGAGCTGTCACGCACCGGCTCCGGCGGCTTTGTCTGGAACATTATTGGCGGCTTCGGTATTGGCTGCCCTCCTCTCATCAAGTTCGGCAAGAAGGCGCTCAAAGACCGCATTATGCCTGGTATCCTCAGTGGCGAAAAGCGAATCTGCTTGGCTATTACTGAACCCGACGCTGGTAGCGATGTTGCTAACCTGACATGCGAGGCCAAGCTGAGTGAGGATGGCAAGCACTATATCGTCAATGGTGAAAAGAAATGGATCACCAACGGTATCTGGTCTGACTACTTTACCGTCGCTGTCCGGACGGGCGAGGCTGGAATGAATGGTGTGTCGCTGCTTCTTATCGAGCGTAGTGAGGGAGTGTCAACCCGACGCATGCCTTGCCAAGGCGTTCTTTCCTCCGGCACAACATACATCACCTTTGAAGATGTCAAGGTTCCTGTCGAGAATTTGCTCGGCAAGGAGAACCAAGGTTTCAAGGGTAAGTTGAAGCAAATACGACTTCTGGCCGAGGCTAATATGTTTCCAGTTATTATGACCAACTTCAACCATGAGCGTATGGGCATCATCATCCAGTCTCTCCGATTCTCCCGCGTCTGTTACGAAGAGTCTGTCAAGTACGGCAGCAAGCGACGCACCTTTGGCAAGAAACTCATCGATCACCCTGTCATTCGTATGAAGCTTGCTCATATGGCCCGCCAAATCGAAGCTTCATACAACTGGCTCGAAAACCTTATCTTCCAGTGTGAGCGTATGGGAGAGACCGAGGCCATGCTGCGACTCGGCGGTCCCATCGCTGGCCTTAAGGCCCAGTCTACACTTACCTTCGAGTTCTGCGCTCGAGAGGCCAGTCAGATCTTTGGAGGCCTGAGCTACTCCCGTGGTGGACAGGGTGCCAAGGTCGAGCGACTCTACCGTGATGTGAGAGCGTATGCTATCCCTGGTGGTAGCGAAGAGATTATGCTTGATCTCAGCATGCGACAGAGCTTGAGAGTGGCAAAGGCGGTGGGCATGAAACTTTGATATCTTGTATAAGTACAGAGCCGCATCTTTTGGAGTTTTTACTGTTGGATGAATATTAGCCATGGCTTGGATATAAGGTCAATTCAAGAACGGATACCGTTTAAAACTAGTTTACTGTTTAACACTGCGAGAATTTGTCATGAGAGTATACAGACGTCGCTTATATATTTCATTCGTGGCTATTGGTCAATTGATCATGAAGTTTGTGACAAGGCAACACAACATGATTCATTCTCATCGAGCTGGGACAATCGACACAGAAAGGACAGTAGGTAGATGGCCTATTAGCAACTGTTTATTGGTGCGTTTGGTAGGGAACGTCAATTGTCATTCACTTGAGTAGAAATAAGTCAAAGCTGGGAGGCCAATTAGACATGAAAGAAGTTCAACACACACATTCCTACCGAAGGTCGTCTTCATTTGACAAACAAAATGTACCACGCTCGTCACTGATAGAATCAACTATTACCCGACCTGACTATCCGTGAGGGCTGAGGCTATCCGTCTTCAACATCGAAAGTTAAAAAAAAAAAAAGAGCCAGCTTCGAAATCTTCCATCTGAAAACCTCCTTTCAACCCAAACCCTACCTAGCCAACTTTGGCAAGTCCTAGGAAATTCCAAGATCGTTCCCGCTGCCCAGGCTCCTTCTGTTCAGCTCTCATCCCGTCTACCTTTATGATAAAACCGGGCTGCCCCGCCAACACGTGACAAGAAGCGCAGGGCCTTCCGCCGAATGAGGCACACACCATCGTCACCCTCACCTTCAAACTTCCAGACTGAGCCTACTCTATTTCTTCTCTCCGTTAACAACCACACCTCTAAATACTCCACGACGACCAGAAATCTCACTATACGACTTCCACTACGCGCTTGCGACTAACCAGAGCCTTTTTTATCCATTCTCGAGCTTTCTCTCTCGGCTAGTTCGCGTACCGATTTTCCTCCGACTTCCCTCCCCACACAAACCGACGCCTGTCTTGCAGCTCCTCACCAGCTGCCCCCTCGCGCCCGATCCCTCGAGAGGCCGACCTCTGTGCCGTTTTGCATATAATACCTCGCCATTCACTTTCTTTCGATCCGTAGACGGATCCTATACACGCAATGGCGGATCAGCTAGCAGACAAGCTGAAATCCACCCAACTCAGGTCCGCTGCGCCGCCCTAGCGGCCCTTGTGAGCTTGGACTAACTCGAGCAGTGACGGTGCTCCCGGCGCGAGTGACGAGTGGAAGAAGAATCTTAACCTCCCGGCCAAAGACAACCGACAACAAACAGAGGTATACGCTGCAGCCATCTTTTCTGGCGCATTCAACGCAGGCTGACCTTGACCTCTAGGATGTTACAAACACCAAGGGCCTCGAGTTCGAAAACTTTGCCCTTAGGCGAGACCTGCTCATGGGTATCTTTGAAGCAGGATTCGAGAAGCCATCACCGATTCAAGAGGAAGCCATCCCCGTCGCATTAACTGGCCGAGATATTCTTGCTCGTGCAAAGAACGGCACTGGCAAAACAGCTGCCTTTGTCATCCCTACCTTGGAACGCATCAACCCCAAGGTTTCCAAGATCCAATGTCTCATTCTCGTCCCTACACGTGAGCTTGCCATGCAGACCTCACAAGTCTGCAAGACCCTCGGTAAGCACCTTGGCATCAATGTTATGGTCACGACTGGTGGTACCGGCCTTCGAGACGATATCATTCGTCTTCAGGATCCTGTCCATATTGTGGTCGGTACTCCAGGCCGAATTCTCGATCTTGCTGGCAAGAATGTTGCCGACCTTAGCGAATGCCCCATGTTCGTTATGGATGAAGCCGATAAGCTTCTATCAATTGAGTTCACTCCTGTCATTGAACAACTGTTGCAATTTCACCCCAAGGACCGACAGGTTATGCTTTTCTCCGCCACGTTCCCTCTGTCCGTCAAGGACTTCTCCGATAAGAACATGGTCAGCCCCTATGAAATCAACCTGATGGATGAGCTCACTCTGAGGGGTATCACCCAATACTACGCTTTTGTCGAAGAGAAGCAGAAGGTTCATTGCTTGAACACACTCTTCTCCAAGCTCCAAATTAACCAGTCCATTATCTTCTGCAATTCCACGAACCGAGTCGAACTTTTGGCGAAGAAAATCACCGAGCTTGGCTACTCTTGCTTCTACAGTCATGCAAAGATGCAGCAACATGCACGAAATCGTGTTTTCCACGATTTCCGCAACGGTGTCTGCCGAAACCTGGTTTGCTCTGATTTGCTCACACGTGGTATCGATATTCAGGCCGTAAACGTCGTCATCAACTTTGATTTCCCCAAGAATGCCGAAACTTACCTCCATCGTATCGGTCGATCTGGCCGTTACGGTCACCTGGGTCTGGCTATTAACCTGATCAACTGGGATGACCGCTTTAACCTTTACAATATTGAGCGGGACCTTGGCACTGAAATCCAGCCTATCCCTGCCAGCATCGATAAGAGCCTCTATGTTTATGAAAACCCCGAGTCAATTCCTCGACCCATCTCCAACCTCCAAAGGGGTCAGCTACCTGCTCCTCAGGGCCAGCAGCCTCCTCAGCAGCAGCAAGCGCAACAGCAATACCAGCAGACGCAGCAGGCTGGTCTGCCCCAGCAAGGCCAGGGTAACTGGCAGAGCCAGAACCCTCAGCACGGCAACCCGCACTACAATGGTGGACGAGGCCGTGGCGGACGCGGACGTGGATATCGTGGCCGTGGTGGCCAAGGCGCAGGCGGTCGAGGTCGCGGCCCGCCCCGCGATGTCCAAACCTAATATCATATATACTCATGCATGGCGTTAGGTGGGCGAGAAGGGGGGGTTCCGGATGGATTTTTTTGACATGATTTTTTTTTGTACTGGGTCATCATTTCAGTGTTGGATTGTACATTATTCGCATATTTCTGCGAATGGAGAGAACGGCGAAACGGACTTCATTGCCCATGGACCACAACCACTTCGAAACTTTTATCACGGATCTCCATGCGGGGGTCCGGAGAAATCGCGAGTACAGACCCACATGGTTCTCACGTTCTTGGACTGGTAGCCTCGGTGGCTTCCTTGACTCGAGCATGCTACTCTGTACCATTACCATCGGCTTTGACGTTCTGTTTGGTTTGGTTCATGATATCTACGGATGATGAATGAGAGCGAGAAATGGAACTTCCAGGGAAAATGTGTTCTTTGGGCATCAATCACGGTAGACATACCCGCTTGGCGGCTGGCATAGCCCATCGGTGCGGGAAGAAAGGGAAAAGGGGGTGTTTCCTGAGAATCGAGGCGTTCGAGACTTTTCACGCGGATGGCGTTGCCCTCGGTTTGCATTTGAGGGCTGCAATTTCTGCGGTTGACATGAACGGTACCTCTGCAGAGCGCACGGGGGATATGATACCCTGACGACAAATCTACGTTAGACGAACGGACCTCATGAGATGGGACGCATTCAGTTAGACGTATTGGTGGATTCGGAAGGGCTTGATGAGGCCCATGGGCAGCATCATGATATTTGATCTTTGCTTGTTCCTTCTTATGGACAAGAACGCTGTCTTGGCTCGAACAAACTTTTCCCGCGACAAGACTGGAGAACAGAACAACAAGATAGCTGCAGCTGCGCAGCATGAACAAAAATAAGGAAATGAGAAAAACAAAAAAAAAACACCGATTTTGGGTAGGAAAACTGGATGGACTTTATGGCTTTCGAACCGGCTCGGCGCGCACCGCTGCATGCACGGCTTGTTGCACGATGCAACGGCGTTGTTGGAGTTAGTAAGGCATATATAGTCTCTCTGAGCAAAACCGTGGGCTGTCCCACTTTCCTCTCATGCAGATGCACTTCTTGATGACTGATGACGCGTAAACATGTTGATATACTTTGTCATCGCAGACTGTTTAATACAGAGTGAAGCTGTTTCGTCCTAGAGTTATTACGAGGCTCTGGCAAAGAGGTAGAAAGCTGAGTCAGCAATTCTGGAATGTAATTTTGCGTAACAGGGTCTGGGTCTTGACCGATCAACAAGCTTCGTTAGTGGCAAAGTGTTCCTGAAAATCATAACTTTCGTTTATTCTCGCCTCCCTCAAAAGAACAATAGCGAGAGGCCAGGAAAGTTTAGTTGTGGTGCTTGGGCGGAAGGATCACTGAAGATTGCGTAAACAGTGGATCTTTCCATGACAGGATAGTATGGACTATAGTCCAAATACCTGGGTACGTATCTGATGAATGTCTGTCACAGCTCTTTACATTCTTCGCGAACCCCGAGAGGGCCGTGCTTTCTGGACGGCTTGGCAGGGGGTTATGTGTTATTCACTAAGAGAGTAGTCTAAGAGGCAGCCAAGAGTATAGAAGAGAACTTTTGTGGAGGAAGAGAGCTTGTTCAAAGGAATTCGGGGTTGATGCGTGAAATGCTGAAGCTTGGCCTCGACAATGGGGGGATGGATGCAGTATGAGTGCATCAGAATCAAGTGTTTAGCGTAACAAATCAATGTTCTGAAGTAGAATGACATTCCCTTGTATGTAACAGGTCATGCATATGCGTATGTGTATCAGTATTACGTACTCGAGGTATCCAAGGTAATGCAAAGCTAAAAAGAGATAGATATTCAACGCAATGGATGAACATCACATTGATCAACCACTGGTGGCATGAGGGTCGCAGCTATGACGGAACGTGCTAGCGGTGAAGACAAGACACATGGGGACCGACTGATGAACAAATATGAACAGGAACAAGATCAGTAACCAAAAGAGTGGGAAGACAGAGGCGCCGATCCTGTCAGTTGCTGGTCAAAAACGGTACTAGTAGTAGGTCTGGCGATCAGTTGCTATCTTTTGACTCGTTAGTTTTGGTCAGTCTCGTAAGGCTTATCCGTAGAAACACCATAAATTCATATTGCAACTCTCTTCATTTGTAGGGCGGTAACGAGGATCAGGATCATGAAGGCTTTGATAACATTCATGAGAATGAAATTGCCAGACGATACGATACCTGGACAGCCAAAATAGGTAAGTGAAGATGGGGAAAGCGGATCTCATCCCCGTGGCTGTGTAGGTAGATAGGTACCTAGGTCGGTGTCTGGGGTGATGGATGTTGACGGGACGCTGCATAGGTAGGTAAGCAGGTAGGTACATATACATTACAGTAGGTTAGGGGGCGAGGAAATCCAAAAGAACCCTCTCTTAATTTGGAGCACAAGAACGTCCCGTCGTGGCACTTATTGACTACGTGTATCTAACAATAGCCATTCCTTTGATAGAGCTTTCATAGCCGTTGTGGATAGTGAGGACAAGCCAATGCTTGGGGTTTCATATTGAAAGACATACTTGGAACAGCCTACCGTGGTGACTTTCTGTGAGGCATCGTGACAAGGTTCGCAATGAAAGAAGAGATAACGTCTTTTAGGAGAAACAGTGGTTATTCTATAACTTCATCGCATCCTCAAATGTATCCGTATTTGCTATCCAATTGCCTTGGTTAGAATTTATCAGATTTAACCTCTGGCTTCCATTTGTTTTGCCAGCAATTTGGCGAGATTCAAGGATGAGAGGTCCCAGTACGAGTTTTTGTCATCATCGAGTTTTACTTCCAATACCGTCTACGTCTAATACGCCAGGTACCGGCAATTTATGCCCAGCACTGTTGTGCCAATGGCGTCCTCGTTGCCATCTCTATCACTTTGAACCGTACCTGTAACCATCCAGAGCTAAACGCCCATTCTGTAAGCCACTGGCATTTACGGATAGTGGTATCAAACAGTCGGGTATCAACCTGTACCTACCGTCTGCCAAGCCATGAGCCAAGCCTAGACGTCCTGGGACGATGCCACGCAAACCCTTCCAGTGGGTCTGCTGAATGGTTGGCTCAAGGTCCAGGTGCATTGCTACAGCAGGTGGAGAGTCATTAGAGTGCCCTGAGATACGCTGTGCCCAGTAAAACCAGTGACAGTCCACGGGCCCTCATATCAGCCGGAATCCCGGGTCCCCGTCCTCAATACCCTTCCCCCTTCTTCCTTCCATCTCTCCCACGCCTCATTTCCAGTTTTAGGTACGTGCCAGCCCAGGCAAGGCAGGAGCAGCTCAGAGGTTCCAGGGAACGCCCGTCATTTTCTTCCACCCGAATTTCTCCCAGCCTCAGTCCACCTACCACCCTTTCGTTTCGTTCCATTGTCTCTCACCTCACCTACCTCTGCCGTATCGTACCGTACTGTACTGTACTGTTCCTCGCCTTACCTCGCTGTATCTCGTCTCACACCCAAAACTGAACTAATTCGACAGCACTTTAGTCTAGCGGGATAGATATACGAAACCTGTTCCCCCGTCACATCACATCTCAATCATCCTCATTCAACACCAACAAGCAATCAATCTGCTCTTGGCCGTCTATTCATTCTAACTTAACGTTATCGCCTGCCGACTTGCCCCCAACGCGGTGTCCCCTTCCCTGTCCATTGGTCGACCCGCCAAGCATCCCCCCGTACGCCCCAGCCAGCAAGGCCCTCGAACCAATTTCCCTCTCGTCTCTACCGCCCATTCTTCTAGCAGCATCGTTAATAATATCCAACTCAAAGTTGACAGAATCGAAAGACCACAGCCGGATCACAGTGAGCGTAGC
Organism: Fusarium camptoceras; assembly: GCA_004367475.1. Classification (NCBI taxonomy): domain Eukaryota; kingdom Fungi; phylum Ascomycota; class Sordariomycetes; order Hypocreales; family Nectriaceae; genus Fusarium; species Fusarium camptoceras. The sequence continues at coordinate 19,842 of QGED01000201.1, read as the reverse complement.
TCCTGGCGACATCTCAAGGCATATTTTAAACCCAAGCTACCGATTAATCTCGAAATAGCATCACTTTTCCCTCGTAGCATCTACCGCGACAGTACTCGCTGGTTCTGTCTTCCAGCGAGTTCTCTTGGTTTCCTCTCGAAATGCCATCGTTTCTTTCCGACCAGGACAATTCGACAATCTACAACAATAACCCCGACATTCTCAATCTTGATCCCACGAACCAGTTCGGATTCGCGAACAAGGAGAGGGTGAATGGGGGTTCTATCCGCCACACCCGATCCGACACCATCAATGAGAGCTTTGACGAGAGCTCAATTTCTTCTACACACGCGTCAGAAGTCTCTGAGTCTACACCGACGCCTATGAATGGCAACAGTAACAGCACGCGGCCCACGAGCATGAGCTCTGTGTCTAACGGAAAGTCCGCTACGGCCACACACTCTTTCCGACACGACGGTGCCGCCGAGCATGGCGACTTTGAGCAGAAGCCCGTGTTGAACGGTAACGCAAACCTCGTCGACCGTACCCGCCACCAGCCGCCTATGGTCAACGGCGTCAATTCTAATATGTCCTCTACCCACGATTACCAACATGACAATATTCTATCAAAACCTCTTCCATCAGAACCTCACCACTCAGAAGAGGCTTCAGGAAACCTTTATAACGGTGGCATCGACGGAACCCATACATTTACGACAACACCACTTACAAATACCGATGCGGCGCAGGTATCGCAGCCTCGCACCAATGGCGCTCACCGATTATCATCTCCGCCAATTTACAACCCTTCCAGCGCGGCTGCTTCGTCAACAGGGCATCTCCAGGCTCCTCCTCCAGGTCTTAAGCAAAGGCATACTCTCGATGTGCCCAAGTATGTTCCAGGTCGTGGATCCAAGGACGGCATGGACACTGCGCAGGCTAGCGGCCGCTTCTCTCCTACAAATGCCGGGACCCCTAGTGGCCGACGACCTTCATTAAGTATGGGTAGAAGACCGACTCGGTCGATGCAGTCAGATGGGCCCCGTGACGAGATTGTGCCGGATGAGGATGCGCTTCGCTGGGCAGAGGCTTTGCGACAAAAACGGGCCAGCAAGCGGCGAAGAAAGGAAGAGGAGGACGACGACCGAGTGCTCGTCGGCACGAAGGTTGACGAGACTCATGCTAACTGGGAGACGGCCTATAACATGCTTACGGGTATTCGTGTTTCGGTTTCGAGAACGAATGCTAAGCTCGACCGAGAATTGACGGATGCCGACTTTGATACTAAGCAGAAGTCGACATTTGACATTGCCGGTAATGAGCTGGTACCGTCAGCAAAGTACGATTTCAAGTTCAAGGACTATGCTCCTTGGGTTTTCCGCCGTCTTCGATCTCTTTTCCACCTGGATCCTGCCGATTATCTCATGTCGCTTACGGGCAAATACATTCTTTCTGAGCTCGGCTCCCCAGGGAAAAGCGGAAGCTTCTTTTATTTCTCACGCGATTACAAGTATATCATCAAGACCATTCATCACGCCGAGCACAAGTTCCTTCGCAAAATTCTTAAAGAATACTATCAACATGTCAAGGACAATCCCAATATGCTTCTTTCACAGTTCTACGGTCTCCACCGTGTCAAGATGCCATATGGCAAGAAGATTCATTTTGTTGTAATGAACAACCTTTTCCCTCCGCACAGAGATATTCATACTACCTTTGATCTGAAAGGATCCACCATTGGTCGAGATTACAGAGAGGAGGATCTGGAGAAGAATCCCCGTGCAACACTTAAGGATCTCAACTGGCTGAGGCGACAGAGAAGCCTGGAGTTGGGCATTCAGAAGAAGCGCATGTTCCTTGAGCAGCTGCAGCGAGATGTCGCTTTGTTGAAACGACTCAAAATCATGGACTATTCGCTATTGGTTGGCATACACGATGTCTCACGAGGGAACGAGGAGAACCTTCGTGACAAGACGCTCCAAGTGTTCAATCCTGGTGGTGAAAAGTCTCCTGACGATGAACCTAATTCAGTCCTTCTCCGCACCCCATCCAAACTGGAGAACCAACGAAAGGCCAGGGAGCTGCGACAGATGATCCGCCAGGAGCGACCAGTACCCATGGGTCAATCAGCGAACAAGATGCCAGATGAGTTGCAAGAGGGCCAACAACGTCCTGGGTGGGTTTTCGGGCAAGATGATGGCGGTTTTAGGGCGACTCACGAAGATAATACACCAGGGGATGAGATTTATTACCTGGGAGTCATTGACTGCCTCACTCATGTAAGTTCCGATCTGACATTAAAAAGTCCACCACTGACGTATTCTAGTATGGAATTATCAAAAAGATCGAGCATTTCTGGAAGGGCTTGTCTAGCGACAAGACACAAATCTCGGCGCTGCCGCCCGACCAGTATGGTGACCGGTTCTACCATTTCATCGAGGGTGTCACCATGTCTACCGAAGAAGCCCACCGAGAGGCTGAGAGGAGACATCAGGAGATGATCGAGGCGCAACGCGCAGAGACGAGAGTGTCAAGCTGGAACTCTCGTCGTAGATCATCTCAGGCTGTTCCTCCAGTACCTAGCCATGTGCCTCCCCCACCACCCGGTCCACGATCCCCAGAAGCGCGAGAAACGCTTGAGAGGGCGAACAAGGCAGCCGAGCGCTCAGAGAGACACGGCTTCACCGAAGACCAAGTACCGGATCGAGTTTTGTCCACTGGCACTGCCAAGGACACTCGCGATTCAATGCAGCATGAGCCTATCCTCCCTGTTGTACAAGAAGCGGGCGAGAATGCACGGGATGATAACGAACTTCGCCCACTGACACCCCCCAAGGATTTCAACAAAAGTCTCCCACCTACCAGAGCACCGCCGCCAACCCCTCCTAAATCTGGGTATCTTGGACCCGGAAGTGCTGATAGTGGATATGCAGGCTTGAGCAATGGTACAGCTTCAGGCAATAACGACCCCACGCTCCGACACAGGGTCAGCCATGACAGTCTCAACAAAGAGCTACCTCCGCTACCGAGGAAGGATGGCAAAGATGATAACGGAGTACAAATGGTAGCCTAGGTTGCAGCCACGACCTAATCAGGGTTATAGAGGAGGACAAAAAAGGGATCACGATTAAGAAAGCGAACGACGCAGACACACAATGTTGACGAAGGACGGAACCATCGTCAAACACCAATGATGCATTAGGAAAGCGAGACACCAGGCGACACCCCGTTATTTTGGTCTGTTCTTTGGCCAGCTATGTATGCACTATTTCTTTTTGGGGGATTTTCTTTTCCCTCGACACGTTTGGCATTGGTCTTGGCCTACGAAAGCAAGTTTCTATTTCAGTCTCATTTCCTTTGTCGGTGACGAAACAGAGAAGCACTGAGGCAGATGGTGGCCGAGTCACATCGCATCATCAAGCGAGGCGACACAATACGGCATGGCACCTTGAGGACGAGTGCAAGATATGGTTCCTTTATCAAAAAGAAGGCATGGATGATACCACCACGTTTAGCACGCTACAGTTTGTTTTTGGCACCATTTTTATGGTCTTTTCAATTCTTCATTGGCTCGGTCCCTTCACATGATTATTCCTCTTTCTTTTTTTTCTTTCTTTTTTCTTTTTCTTCTTCGTATGCTCCTTGTCGTTTCTCATTTGATTGTCATCAGCTGGCAGGGCTTGCAGTTTGCACATGCAAGGAGGTGCTCAAGTAGCAGGAATAGATAGATCTGGTAGGATAAAGACTTGGGCTGTCTCATCTGGAAGGAAGGAAGCAAAGGGAAGGACATATTGAAACCGTACATTAATTGTACACGTGAGGTGAATTGGTGATGGTGTTGTAGTTTACAGTGGTATAATACAATATGTATAACAAAGCATGGCCCTTATTCAAGAAGTCTTCCGTGTTCGTTGTCTCATCCATTCTTTTCGATCTTCCAAGAGGTCTCCCTTTCGAATCCAACCAGACCATTATTTCTTCTTATTCAACATGGCCTGAATATCATCCACACCTTTGCCCTTTTCTCCAGCACCACCCTCAGGGGCAAAACTCGCCGTGACTGTCATCTCCTGTGCACCCTGCGCTCTCAATTCATCCAGACGTCGCTTCTTCTGGATATCGGCTACCCGCCACTGCTTGAAGTACTTGACCCAAGCAGCAGCGCAGTCCTTCTCAAAGTCTGCCGTCTCGGTCGGGCAGGCGCGCTTTGTTGCGGAAGGATCCTTGGTGGCGTCGACAATGTTGTGTGCGTCGAGACAGTTGAAGTAGGCATCGCGGGCAGCCCAGCAGATCTTGCGCTCTTGACGGTTGGGAATGGCATCGCCAGAGCGGATAGCGTCGGCGCGGGAATCGCCTGAGAATGGCCAAAAGCCCATTTTTGGTAGATGCTTGGATTGGATTTTATGTCTATATTTGGAGATGTGAGGCTCAATGGAGAGCTGGAGTGTAGCTGTAATAGTGGGACAGCTGAGACGGATTAGTTGGAATTGATGGTGGCTCAAAATCTCATGAGCCCATGTTAGCTCCAAAGGAAGGTATGACGAGTGTGAGCGGCAGAAAACCATGGGCGGTGAGATGGAAGCGGCTTAGCGATAATTGCCCAAGCCTCTTTTCAGGGTACCTAGGTAAGTACTAAGGTACTTATGATGTGGCTGATGCACTTTGATCTGTCCTTTGATCTAAGGTACGTAGTATGTAAGGTCCCTGCTTTACGCAACCTCCCTGCTTCAACTCTCCTTCGTTTACCCTCCTTTAAACTCCAATTTTAACATTTTCTTTCTTTGTCAGCTTTAAGTCTTCGCATTGGTCAAAAACCCCAATATTAATTAAAACTCGAGAAAGAGTTGAATTGCAGGCTAAAGCTTGAGCCTAAGGGCGACACGCATCACAAGACTTCACGAGATATGCTCCTTCAATGACCAACTGTTCTCCCACCCTACAATAGAACGTTACCTTCGACACCACCTTCGAATCGAAATATCACAGACAATTCAGCATGCCGCGCCGTCGCAAACCTCCGCGTGCAGGAGCTCTTGCAGAGTTAGCACCTCTAAAAATCGTAGGCCAGATCGCGACGCTGCAGGCCATCTACTACTTTGCGGCACTGGTTCTTATCGTCTTCACGGCGCTCGTGTCGGGCTCTGGTTTTAGTTGGACGCTAGTATTTGGCTGGGAGGGCGTGAGGGGAGACACGACGCATGGATGGCTCATGTCATTCATCCTTTTGCTAGATGGAGGGTTGGTTATGTGAGTTATACTCTCTTGATACACAAGAGAAGCGAAAGCTGCGCTTATTTCGCAAGGAGCTTCAGTATTGCGGGCATGGTTACTGACTTGAATTTGTAGCTCCATCGCGATAGTTGTTCTTATAGCCCGATCCAAACTCGTCCCTGACTTTGCCCTGACTGTCCACTTCCTCCACCTCATTATCGCATCTCTCTACAGTGGACGCATTCCTCGGCATGGAGCCTGGTGGCTCACCATGTTGATCTCATCCGCGATATCTGTTAGTCTTGGCATCTGGGGCTGTCAGTACCGCGAACTCCAGCCTCTCTTCTTTGGCGGACGTCCCATTCTTCCTGCTACAGGTCCTGCGTCTACCGATGGCACTGCGACGCAGCCTAGTACCGCTGATGAGGAGATGGCTATTCCCGTGAGAGGACAGGGGAGAGATGGTGGTGGAGAGTACGAGATGGCGCCTATGCAGCCTGTAAGATGAGCTTGATGGGATCATTGGATATGTTTGAATAGACTTGCATTGCTCGGCGTTTGGGCGCTTTTCACGTTCATGTACGCTAACATAAAAGGGCTCACCTGTAAAAAATGCTCTGGAGATCACATCTGGTTCGGATAATCATGTCGAAGTCTGCCACCAATAGAGCAGGCTTGAAATCGCATTTCGGAACGTGATAGCATCAATCAGTAAAGGGGAAGAGAAATTGGCTATCAAGGCTCATGTTGACTCTATCTCAACTGTATATTATGCAATTCTCCAACCTTATGGCTTGGTAACCAATTTTGGCCACAAGAGAATACACCTCTGTCTTGACCGTCTCTCACAACGTACAAAAACTTGCGTGTCCCATTGATTACGCCTCTTTGACTGTCTTGAGTAGTCTATAAGTGCCTAGGCACCGGCCACAACCGCCAGATTATCGTATATCATCTTGCGGACCTCATAGAAGGTGCTTCTCCGTGCGGTTGGCATACCTACACTCTCGACCTCAACACGTCCCGTGGATGTCTTGCGAACGGCCACGGTACCGTCGACAACCAGTGTACCTTCACCACGGAACTCGGCTGTGTGACCAGCGGATTGCATGGCGCGACGTAGATCAGCAAGGCGAAGGTCACCGACGTGTAGTGGCTGAGCTGCTGAGCGGACAGCGGAGACGAGGTTTGCAGGAAGAACATCAAGGACGGGTGTGGCCGAGGGGATAGCCGCGGCTGTAGTAGTAACAGTTGTAATTGGAGGAGCCTCTTCAGTCTTTTGGCGTTTGTTGGCAGCCTCCTCGTCTGCAGCTGCAGCTTCGTTGAGATGTGTGGCAAGAAGCTGTCCTGTGATGGTGACGATGCCTAGACCGCGGACGTTCTGCCACTTGATTTTCCTGACCAGAGGATCTGCCAGCTTGACAACCCAGGCGTTGGTATCAACGCTGGCATTGACAACGACGCCCACCTCAGGGGTATATACGTCGACAGAACGTTCGCTACCTGTATTGTCCGGATTGCTGCTGTCGCCTCCCAATGCTCGACGGCAATCTTCAGCGAGCGAGAGAGTTTCGTCGCGTTCACCACCGACAAGAATAAGTTTTCGGGGTTGAATGAGGGGGATCAACATGTTAAGACTTCGCTTATCGTGCAGACCGCTAAAGTCTACGTAGGCAATGCGCATATTGGCCTGGACGGTCTCGGTCTGGTACAACAGCTTGCATGGACCTACAGGCTCTTCAGACTCAGCATCCTCGACAGTGTCAAGCTCGTCAAGAACGAAGCCGGCTCCAGCCTCTTCGCCATCGGCAGAACCAGCCCGCGTGGCTTGTAGTCGCTTGTTAGTACCAACCCCATTTTTTGCAACGTCGTCCCATCTACGCTTCTTGCCAAGTTTGTCGTCAGCAGCCTCTGTACTGGCATTATCCTGACCCTCTTCCTCCTTCTCCTCGGCACGCAGATAGTCTTCAGGGCGAATGAGCTCTCCAAAATCATCTTGTCGCTTTCTTCGAATGGCGATAGGGAATGTGCGCTCTCTACCCCTCTTGCCCCGGGAATCGAAGTCGTACACACCCTTCTTCTTAATGAGCACGTTGATACCAAGGTCTTCGTCCTTGAGAACGACGTGCTTCCGACCGGCTTGAGCAATAGCTGTTGATACGTTTAGCGCTTTGCCTTGCTGTTCGCCATCCTCGTCTTCTGAGTCGGAAGACGACTCGGATGAAGCATCGTCCACAACATCTGCCGCTGCCTCGAGTCCTGCTGCGCCTCCACTTTGCTGGGTTGCCTGAAGCTGTCTTTGGGTTGCAAGCCATTGTTGGTAGAGTGCTAGTTCATCTCCCTCCAGCCCATGACGCTGAGGCTCACGAATTTCCAGCTCTCTTCCGCCAGCATAGACAAGCTCAATATTATCTCCATTACTGTTTCGTTCCACCGATACACCGGCTTTTCGCTCCTTCCACCAATCCCATAGTGTTCTCGCGATAGATGGCTTATCGTTCTTGGACAGGCCCGGCTTGTCTGTCAAAATGACCAAGTTCCTCGAATCTTGTGCCAAGCCTTTGATTAAATCCCTGGAGAAACCCCATTCGATACTGCTGTCGCTCGCCAAGATAACACGGCCTTCTGTCCCGGCGTTCTGGCTGAGCAATCGCGCGATCTGAGCCTTTCTTTCGAGTAGTCGTAAATATTTGAAGTCGAATGGTCCACCCTCCTTCTTGTCGCTTGCACCGTTAACCTTTCGCTGCCCTTCAGCAAAAGCCTCAAACTCTTGTACGATACTATCATCCATCCACTCCAGCATACTTCTAGCATATCGCATGGTACTTGACATATTGCGACCAGCCAGATAGAGCTTGGATGCCTTCAGCACGCCTCCCTCGGAAGCAGCATCGGCTCTCCAGGCATGCTCCAAAAGGTATGAAAGTTCCAGGACTCTGGCGCTTGAGTCCACCGGTATCAGTACCGTTCCTCCTCGTGTTACACAGGCCTTGATTGTATCTATAAGCTGCTCGTCTCTTTTGGCGCGACCTCCAGGCTGTGCGGTCCGATCAGCACCACGGCTGCTGCAGATTAGAGCAGTTGGTTTCCTTAGTTGCTCAATAACTTCAGCGCCACCTCCTCCGGCACCCCCCAGCCACGCGGCACCAGCGAAAACATTTTCACGCGCTTGATTCCAGTCCACCGCGTAAACGATTGATTCGAGGCCGTGCTGGATATGCCATATTGTGCCACCAAGAGTATATCCCGAGTTGTACGCGGTAATCGTGAGACCATTGAGAGGCGGTGAGAAGGGCGACGGCAGAGGTTGATGAGGTTGTGAGTATTTGAGAGGTTGGATAAGGGAGAAGTATCGAGCGATCTCTTCGTTGGTTGGCGACTGAAGAAGGAGGTTTTGTGCAGTTGTAGCTGTTTGGGTAAGCGAGTAGGCACTCTCGGTGAGGGAACTCTGAGGAATCGTTGTCGCCGCGGCGGGACTCGAGGTGTAAAGATCTTGTATAAGGGTGCGGCCGAGGTCAATAACAGGCCGTGTCGCATATACAGGGATGCGCGTGAATTGAGGAATGTTCTTGCAGCAGTGGACGTAGGCAGCGAGATGTGAGGCTGTCGCATGTGTGACGAGGATGAGCGATAGAGTTGTTACTTGTCTGCGACAAGTTTGTTAGATTTCATCGCGAAAAGCAAATGCACGGTACAGCATACTTCTCAATTTCTTTGAGCTTTTCTACATCAAAAGTCTCATCCCATCCTAGATCAACCAGCACCTTGACACCGCCGTCGAGCTCAAGAAGGGATTGCGAAGCGGAAGATTCCGATAGGGCGCCCTGAAGTGGACAAAAAGTGAACATGATGATATCGGCGCAATGCGATTATAGCAAGGGTAAATGCCGAATCGAAGTCAGAGCAAAGTTAGAATAGGAAGGTTATGAAGTTATATCGATTGCCGAAGCATGGTTATCGAACGGACCAACTCTGAGCGAAATGAAAGCCAATACTGTAGGTAGTGAGATGATCTGGTTTTGCAGCTATTGATATGTCATTGTCCTTTTATTGATGTGGACAAAGACAATTGCTAGGTCGTCGCGGAGCTTGATTATTCTGGCTTGGCCATTGATGCGCGTAGCACCTGCAGCTGTCAATGCGGTCGGGAGCGGTAAAATGATGTTCCGACTTACACGCGATATCTCAGAATAGGTACTGTACATCTGAAAAATACCTACCTACTACCTTACCAGGCATGGATGTAACAATACCTATGCATGATAAGTGCTTGCTCAAGACTGGGCAGGTTTGCTATCAGATCTATTCTAGCCAATGATTTTTTATTTTTATTTTTTAGAGAAAGTATGTGTATCCTAGGAAACCCTACGCGTCGTCAATTGCGCATAGTGCAGGGCCTTTACAAATAACCTCACATGTTGATCGTGTCTCTCGGAGGCATGCGAATAATAATAGCACTTTTTTGCTGGGGTGACCATCACTCTAAAGTGGCATTGGTATTATGGTGCTCCATGCTATCGTGGAAATCGAGTGTTGCCTACATTCATATTTGTGGCCTACCCCACGTTGAACATAATTATTTCAACCACACCCCTCAGAAAGACCAGATTCTAGGCTTCGATAATGAAACAAGAAAGCATGCAATTATCTTGCTTACCTATTCCTTCGACTTCTCCCCTTATGCGGCTATTTCCCGTACTCGCCCCTCGGCCAATCTCTTTCGAGGTGAAGCCTGCATCGAAATTCATCTTCGTTTAGATGGAATAACCAAAATTAGACGAATCTACATTCACGACTCAATGACTGAATAGCTCAGCTTTTCACTGGCTGCGAGCAATGAAGCTGTAGACTGCCACACCCTGCCCGGCATTTCGGCATCGTCAGGCTGACGCGGCCCTTGGTGTTGAGTGACTACGCGGCACCCAGTACGATACACAGACCTACGGATAAACGGGAATGGAACACTATCCCGGGGTTAACAACAACCTTAATTCTATTGTAATTCTACCTCAGGGTGCCGTTGTGCCGCCCCTGACTTACACGCCACGTACGCAGTGTATTGGCGCTCCAGGCTTCGTCAGCTTGACCTCACTTACACTTACATTTACGCCGTGGAACGAGATGTCACGCTGGCAATAGGTACTATGTATCATGGAAAATAAAATAAAAAAGACGGCGGCGGATAGATTTGGTGCATATGTTCCTGATATTGCTCAGCAACTATGGTATGTATGTACATGACTGATTGCATCATTGGTAATAGCACCTAAACACCACCTAACCATGATGGTTTCTTGTGACCCGTAACACCAATTTATTCATTCCTCTTCCATTCCCTGTCGTAAATAAGCACGCTGAATTTGACCGCAACAAGCCCCCGTGGCTGCCGCCTTTAGAAAACAAGACGCCGTAACGATGCATATGATGTGTAGAAACAATTCCCCAATGCCATATTGTCCCCAGTGCTAGCCTTCGAGCTAGCCAGAGCCTCTCTAAGATTCATCTCCGACTACCTTTTATCAGGTTCCTTCTAGATACAGAATTTGCGATCCAACATTCTCAGGGCTCTCGCATCCTCGCTGACACCACCTTTCTCCAGGCCACATGCTCCAGACGCTCTAGGACTGCTGGCAGCGCTGCTGGGCTTAACACTACCGTTTTCGCTAGCAGCAGGAGTATGATGAAGCACTGCATGCAGAGTAGACAAGCCGGTTCCCTCAGGACGAGAGTTTCGGGGGGGGCTGACACTGATGGTTCGGCTGGGAGGTGTGCTAATTGCGGCAAGAGAAGAGCCAGGAGGGCCGTTAGTCACAGCGCCAAGACTTGGTAGTGCAACTTGATGGGAGTGAGAACTGTTGGATCGAACATCACTAATGGCGCTCTGGGCGCTCTGGGCGGCTGCCTGGAGATGTTGCTCGCGCGGAGACTCGTGAGCTCTGGGGAGGGCAGGGTGAGAGTAGTGGGGAGAGCTGCTTGATGGGTAAGATGGTTTGGCGGGCAGAGGAGGGAGGGGAGCACGCTGCTCATAAACAGGCGCTTGAGGGTAGTGTGGAAGAGGCAGGCCGGGATGGCTTGCGTGCGGTTGATATTGTTGAGGTACGTTGGGAGGGTAAGGAGCGGCATAGTGGTTGTATGGAGGAGTGGCGGCAGGAGAAGGAGGCCAGCCATATCCAGGTTGTCCGTAGCTAGCGTAAGGTTGTTGGCCAGGCTGAGGGGCCATGTAAGGAGGTTGCTGCATCGGCGCGCGAGTGAGGGCAGGCGTGCTGTTCGCCTCGCCCATGCTAGACTCAGGGTACATCCCCTTAACAGGGACAATGCCTCGCAAAGCAGGGTCGTTGGTAGGTTGCTGGAGCTCAGGCTGGCCAGGCTGGGGACGAGAGTAATAGGAGATGAGATGAAGGTGTTGGCCACTGGAGGTGGTGATGCTGAAAGACTGCTTCATGAGACCGTCTGCTTTATAGCGGTATCCCTCGGGCTCTCCATCATCTTGATCCTCGTCACTACCGCGTCCAGAGTCTGGAGTTTTACCACCACCTCGTCTGTTGGTAGAGAAGCCTCCACCTCTCTTGCCCTCCATCTCGCGGTACGTCAGGAAGCTTCCGGAAACTCGACTGGCGCTCCATGACTTGCCATCGGTCCATCTTCTCATGCCAGCCTCTCGCTCATCCCAGACAAAAACAGAACCAGATCGAATCGATTGTCTCTCTTTCTCCGAAAGTCGTCGCTGCACGCGGGGCAGAATGCCTAATCGGCAGGCTTCAAAGAGTCTGATAGCATCGGCGGGTGTCCGCACATAGCCGTGGTATGTTTCCATTGTGAGGGAAGTGTAACGTCGAGTGAAGTGATGTGTTGTTGAACTATAGTCCGCACGGGGGCGGGAGGTCAAAAAGAAGTTTTTGGGTAAATGGATCCAGTGCCTTGGTAGGTTCTCAGCGTCCTTATAAAGGGCCTCGTGAGAACCAAGCTCGAGCTTGTACGCAGTGCCCCACTAGATCAGATCGGGCCCAGGGCGTGGGTGTGAGCGTACAGTAGGTGTGTAAGCGCGAAGATGCGAATGTGACTCCACAAGGGCTGATGGTTGAGCGGAATTCTGTCCACGTATCCACTTTACAAAAGTGGATTCGACCTTGACTTTCTTGGCGTTCCTGAGAACGTTGGAGCTGATGAAGAAAGAGTTTGGTCCTTGAAAAAGGTCCAGTGTGTCCGTAGTCAAATGGCAACGTGGTAATCGGGTTTTGTGAGGAGATGGTGACAGCGCTAGTCAAGTCAGGTTTGTCAGTGAGGTGCTCAGGTTTCTAGCAATATATGATGTTCAAATAGAAGGACGAGTAGAGAAAGGAGGAAGAGAAAAAGGATGCAAGGGCATAGATTGACACATAGATCCAAAGATACGAGTTGCACACCGTTAATCATATATAATTCCCAAAACATGGTCGTAAAAACAAAGCGGTACTGTACTGTACTGTACTGTACAGTGACACACTTCAAGTCCACATCCAGGGGTTTGATGCTCGACTCCCTGGCGGGAGTGCCGTCGGAGCCGATTAAGTCGAGGATCCACTCGACTAAAATTTCCCTTAGATTGAGTATTGCCGCTTGGCGATGTGCATCATGAACTGGTACAGACAGGACAGACCAAAGAGCAGAAAGGGCCAAGCAATTTGGTGGTTTTACTTGGCTTTGCCCAGGCCAGAACCAAGTTGCGATTCAGACCAGGCTTGCGGCTCTCCTCTCTCAGAGAGGCCCCGTTGACTGAACACAACGGTCCCACGAGTGCATCCAGGACACTTGATGCATGCACCAAACCGCCTCACCTAGGAGGTATTGCGCCGGAAGCACCGAGTACCAAAGGTAGAGAAAGCACAAGATCTGAGACGAAGACAAACATACCTATCGAGGAGAGTGTAGTTGCTCGAGAGTGGCGGCTCGTTGCGTTTGTCGTCGAGTTGGTGAAACGGTTGATTTGCTGCAAGAAGCGAGTTTGTAAATATATATGTAAAGATCAGAGAGAGGTAAGTAGTGTGTTATGAACCGTGTCCTCGGACGAGACGGGAAAACAGGGAGGGGCCAAACAGCAAGATAAGGTTGCAAAGGCAAGTCAGAAAAGGGAACCAAAGTCTTGGAGGCGTAGAGTCGGTGGTGGATAACTCGGCGACAACATGGCCGGCTTTGTGGAGAAGCACGGAGGACGGCAAAGAAGGAGGGTGTGAAGGGCCCAAGGTAAGGTGTGCTCTTAGGCGGGTTTCCTAGGGGTGAGACGAGAGTCTAAGGTTGGTCAGGACAAGCTTTTAAAGCTAGACCCCCCCCCTTCCCTCCGGGGGCTTCACAGTAGAAAAAGATGACGATGCAGGGCCAGGGTAAGGTTGCGAGGATGCGAGGCTCGAAAGGGCATGATAGACGCGAAAGTGAGGGAAAATGCATGACAGATCACGGTTATCGGATCAGTAGTGGTGTAGATGAGAGCATGGGGAATGGAATGAGAAGTCGATGCCCGAGCCATCAATCATCTGATGCCGATACGGATACTCATCCCAGGGTTCCAAGCGGCAGAGAGAAGCTTACCGTAGCTATGATAAGACGCTTGGGCTGGGATCAATGTCGATGGCAGTTGACTTTAGTCTGGAACTCCAAAGGTTGCCTGCAGGAGGCGCTTCAAGGGCGAGAAAATAGTCTTGGTTGACGTTTTGGTACGGCTGGCTGTTTCTGACTATAAAAGCCTTTTGAAGCCGTAGATCCGAGTTATTTATAATTCTCTTCTCTTCACAGGAGCATTGTCATTAGTCTAGGGCTTCGGGCAATGATAGTGATGGATTCCTAGTATCTGATCTGGGGTTGAAAGGGCAAGAGCTGTTTGTTCCTTCGTTCCTTCCCTGTGCAGTGAGTGCATTGCATTACAGCTTCCCAAGCAAAGCCAAGTAAGTATAACTAAGATGACCAAGACAACTTAAAACCCAACATCATTCCTTTATCTTAACCACTATTCTCTGGCTAGAATGTAAATATCGTAATGCCCAGAGCTTTCTTACTTGACTTGGGCTTTATGGTGGCCAATCCATCCTCCCCTCAAAACCACAGGAAGGTACTCTGTGCTGCACTGTACAATTGCATGCGGCAATGCGGCAAGCAGTAAGCATATCAACAAGCCAATAATTCCTCCGAGCTTATTTCAACTTGTCTTGGCTTGCTGAGATGCGAGGCTTGGCCTGAACAAGATAGGCTATATTACCTCAGCATAGCTGGGGGGGGGGGGCTAGAACCCATCAAAAGGCTGAGCCAGTCTGGTCCTGGAAAGCCCCGTGCAGGGATAAAGAAGCCACCAAAGCTTGGCTGTTGATCATCTTGGCTGTGTGTGGGAGTCAGAGAAATGCTATTTTCACCACTGAGGTTGCCGGACTTGGACTTTGTGAACACTTGTTCATACGGATCAATCGGCTTGTGGGAGAACGGCAAATTTTATCATCCAACATCTACCGTACGAGGCGTAGTATAAGGCCCGATGGATGGGTCACGTCTAGAAATAGTACATTACTATTTAGTAGTTCAGGAGGTCGTATTCCGTAAGCGAGACCATAGTCTATGTGGTTGCTTATCAGGAACCCGGAACATGCCAGAGGTTACGAATAAAGAATGGCATGGCATCTTATTCTCGTCTATCCGTAGCCTGGTGTCTATTGTTTTATCTTATTTTAATTTTGTCTGAGCGGATGATGCGGCTTTTGGAACAGTCTTAAATTGAGTCTTGGCACCAAGTGCCGTGGGCCCGAGTCAAGGGGTTCATCGGGAACAGCCTCGGATTTGTTCCTTGAAGGATCTGGGGCAGTGTCCGTCCGTACAGAGCAGCTTTGTTGACTACTGTACGGCCGAGGTCAATAGAAAAGATCAGAGTGCCTTCATTAACAGAGAAGATCAAGTTGACGACCATGTCATGGTGGTGGGCCATGCTTCACTTCGCATGCAAATGCTAAGCTCAACTGTAGTACAGTTCTGGTCAAAAGTTCCAGGTAATTACAGAATCCTCAAGTCATGTACTTTATCGTCTCACTACCCACTTGTACTTGTACTGTACGTCTGAGGACCAAGGATCAGCTCGAATAGCTGTCTATCACTCAGAGCACCAGCCAGCCCAGCTGAGACAAGGTAAAGATGTTTGTTGTCACTCGAGCCGTTTCCTGTAACCTCGATGTAACCTCTGGTGGTTGCGTTTCACCCAAAGTTGACAATGCAAAGATCTCCGCCCGTGCAATTTGCACAGTTGATCCAAACAGAGGAGGACCTTGCGCGTTCTCATGCAGTGCAGTGCAGTGCAGTGCAGTGCAGTGCAGCGCAGTACAGTACAGTACCGGTGTGATGTACAAGGTTGACCCTTCTCGCTGGCGGGCACAGTTGAAACACCGCAGTCAGCACTTAATCCTACACAGCCAGTCAGTCAATCAGCCTCCGTCATCATCCAGACCATCACCTTATCATGGTTATTGTCTATTGCAGAAAGCAATGCGAATCAATCAGCGAGCTCGGGTACAAAACATCACCAGGTTTATTAACAAGAAAAGGTTCTCTGCTACATCATCGCCATGAATAGATCTCGGCATCCACGACTCAGTCATGGACAAGCACCTGACTAGTAAGAATAAAGTTTTCTCTCTCTCTTTCCCAGGCAGCTTCGTTTAATTTGATGACGAGATGACGTCTGTCTAGCAGGCACACAGACAGGGTCCAAGCCCAATCGTGGATGAAGATCTTCAAGGTAAGCTTAAGCATTTGAGAATCTCCGAGGGACCCACGACGTTTGCCTTGTCTCGTTTTGGAGGGGTGAGGCTGATGATCATGTCCTTGTCAGGTAACGGTCGTCGAGCGGCTCTTGTTACGCATTCCCACTGAAAGCAGAGCTCTCTGCCGTGATACGTACGCCTAGTCATCAAGGCTGCTGTATTGTAAATCTGCGTTTCGGAAAAATTGGATGCCAACATGTGAGAAAGGAATCACACTGAAATGCTCCTCTTTACCGCCGAGCTCGGCTTGCTGCAGCATTAGAGCATCTGCAGGGCCAGCTGCTCGACTGTGCATCAATGCGCGTGATGAAGGATAACCTCGTTTTCTAGTCTGGTATGTGTTGTTTTGTTTTGTTTTGTTTGGAACAAGCGCCAGACCCTGAATAGATGAAGGGTTTCAGAATCGACCAGACCATCTCTAGCGCAATGCTTGTTCTGGCGAGTAAGTATGTATATTCTGGAGCTATGTTATAGTGCTATACTCTTCTGCCAGAGTCTACCTGCCTGCAGTACTTTACTATTGCAGTGCGAGCAAACAAAAGCCGAGATGAGGTTAACTCGGAAAAATCGGCGTTTTGGGGAACCCCCCCCCGGAGTCAAGTCATTCTAATTCTAATTCTAGTTGGTAGAAAAAGTCTTAGTTCCTACATTCCCCACAACCCCCAGAGCATGACGTCGACTGTGCCGTGCTGCCGAGCTGGTGTCTTGTCTTGTCTCGTCTCTGTCTCGGTATGAATTTCTAGAGCCACGGCCCTCAAATACCTTCTCTCCCTGTAAATCTTCAAAAGGACCTTGGGTCTCCAATCTTTTTCTTCTCTCTCTCTTATTGTCGTCACCGCCCTCCCTTCGGCTGCCACGGGTCTTGGTACTTTACTGTAACCAACTGGATGTGGATGCTGAGACTTGACGCAGCAAGATCGTCAGTGCTCAAGCCTCCCATCTCCCTGCTTTTTTAGGCTTGTCCAAAGCTTGGCTCGATACTGACCTATGAATCCTGCTCTGTTGTGTCACAGAGTAGAGATGACCCATGTTGTTTGAAATTGACATGGACATCAAAGGAAGACCAGGAGCACGGAAAATCGGCTCACGGCGGGTGCACTACACATCCAGCCAAGTCCCAAGTCCCAAGCCCTAAGGATGAAATACGACAGACAACCTGTTTTAGGATCTCGAACGGTTGTTGATTGTGACCGAGATGCATGACCAAGGGTTTGTGGGAAAGAGAGGTACGATGGAAATGGAAATAGAAATTCCATGAGCGATAAAAGCGGCATCTCACGATGCCGCGGAAAAAGACATGGCGTTTGTTTTACGAATCACCCCAATTTGTAGCATCGTAATTGTAAAGACTGCCAAGAGTCCAAGACGGATCGAGTAGGGCTCGGCGCTGATGGTACCTTGGTCAGGCGGCCTCTCATTCGAGCAAACCAGGCGCCCTGGTTTAAGCATGAATTTAAGCGTTGTCAGCCACTTGCTTGGCACGGGTGTCGTTCCGCTCTGAGGTGTGAGATTATCAGACAGTCAAGGACGTTCTGCTCCAATCCCAAGGGGGCAGCGACGCTTCAATCAAACAATAATGTGCTCAATCGTACTGTACAGTAACAGCAGACATGGGTCCCAAGGTCCAAGCCAAGGAGAAAAAAGAAAGACAGTCGGTGGCTTGATGATGGTGGTCTTGGTACGGTTGCAGAGATGCCGTCCCAACCGTCTTGGCTTTGCAGGGGTCTGGCTTAGAGCGGAAACAAAAATGGGCTAGAGGTTTCTGATTCTGGATTATCTGGGGCACATTCGTTGCAGCTGATTATTCCCGAGAGTGTTCGCGGTGCCGGGTGGACCAAGGATATGTCTTGGCTTCTTCTTTTCTTTTTAATACAAATATAATAGGTAACCAAAGGAGAGAGGAAGGAAGTCTAGTCTGGAAAATACCGAGCGTCGTTTTTAATTAAAAAAAAAAAAAAAAAA